>BQKN01061365.1:43917-61067 GCA_022839385.1 Asparagus kiusianus | reverse complement strand
CCAAGCACGCTTAACTTTGGAGTTTCTAAGAGTTGGGTTCCCGAAAAGAAGATGCATCTTGGTGGTATGAGTATTCCAATCAAATCTATCAATACTAATCACATCACCCTCTCAAGGGTTAGGGTATTACAGCAATATCCAAAGAATGAATTGGAACACAAACAAATGGAACAAATTCCTTATGCATCCATCATTAGGAGCTTGATGTATGCTCAGATTTGTACAAGACCTGATATTAGTTTTGCTGTCGGAATGTTGGGTAGATATCAACGTAATCCAGGATTGGATCATTAGAAAGCTGCAAAGAAGGTATTGAGATACTTGCAAGGAACAAAGGATCATATCCTCACTTATAGGAGATCTGATCACCTTGAGGTGATTGGATATTCAGATTCAGATTTTGTTGGGTGTTTGGATACAAAAAAATCCACATTTGGCTATTTGTTCCTTTTAGCCGGAGGAGCGATCTCATGGAAAAGTACGAAGCAGTCTGTCATTACTGTATCGACTATGGAGGCTGAGTTCGTAGCAGGTTTTGAGGCCACTGTTCATGGATTATGGCTGCGGAATTTTATTTCAGGACTTGGAATTGTTGACAGTATTACCAAGCCGCTGAAAATTCATTGTGATAATGTTGTAGCAGTCTTCTTTTCTAAAAACGATAAGTATTCGAAAGGTGCTAAACATATGAATTAAAATACTTTGACATTAAAGAAGAAGTTCAGAAACAAAGGGTGTCAATTGAACATATTAGCACAAATCTCATGGTTGCGGATCCCTTAACAAAAGGATTGTCACCAAAGACATTTATTGAACATGTCGAAAGAATGGACATTATTAAAAATCATTACTAACTGTTATGTGAAGTTTATATTTATTATATATTTGACACATTGAGCTCATCTAAATATTGTTTCTGATATATTAATGCATCATGTTCTTTATTGTTAGTGTACACGTAAATGATTATGTGAATATTAACAGGATTTGTCCATGACAAGGACATTATTGTTGGACCATTATGATAAGTCCTATTACAAGCCATGTTTAGTTTAAAGCTAATATTGTGATACATAGAAGGGACTATGTCAATTTAAATGCATACGACCGCCATGATCCTTATTAGCTTTCTACTTAATGATGATTGATGGTTTGATCAATATGATGATGGAATTAGCTTACACTATGCATATTATGTTGTATTATTAAATCATGATGTTAAATTATGAAACATGAGCCAAGTGGGAGAATGTTAGATTTTAGTGTAGTGGCCGACGTTTTTGTTTTAAACAACTTTAGTGGCAACGTTTTTTTTTCTTTTGGTTTAAGAAACTAGTCATGATTTATTTTAGTTATATAACTAATCACATTTTATGCTAAGTTCCTATTGGTCAAGATAACTACTCACATTGATGGATTGTGAGTAATTATTTTATTTTAAAGGGCTTGGTCCTCTCTCTACCCGGTATGGAAAAAAATTTCTCTCCATCAAGAAAATTTCGGAAAAGCTCAAAAAGGGTTAATGGAGAGAAACTCAAGTCTTCAAGGTTGTTCATCTTGCAATCAATTTCTCTTCAAGTTTCAAATCATGGATCAAGTTACATTTTCTTAATTAGATTGTTCATTGTGAAAATCATATTGTTCTAAGATCTTGGTATTATGATGATTAAATCGAAATGAAGTTTGATTTACTTAAGAATTTAAGTTTACAAATGTTACTGCATAAATTATCACAAAAATCACTTTGTCGGATTCTACTGCATATAATGACAATTAAACCTTCATGTGTCTTGAAAATGTAATGCTTTTAACCATCTATCTATCGTCTTCATTAAAAAAATACATATTTTTGCTAGTACATTTATCCACCAATGACCTGAGTTAAAGCTTTTTTTTTCAGGGTCTTCAAAGTTGGTGACAATGAGCAAATTATCAGTTTAAAACATGGTCATTCTATAGAAATCTTCTTTAAAAGTGGATTACTCTATAGAAACCATCTTTGATTTTCAAGTTAAACATAAACCCAATCATCATGACTCACTTTTAAATTAAGTTTTTATGTTTCGTTCTAATGATTGCTTATCAAATATGAAATATATTAGGGATGTGATTTTTAATGGCGGATATGTAAGATCAGTTACCAAAAAAAGCAACTAAAAAATATTTTTTGTATATAATAACAAATTAAAATGATTTTTATAGAATTATCTTATTTTAAAAAGTTATGTTTTGCATATATATTATACTCGAAAAGCACTAGTTTGGATAAAGTTTTCATGGTCAATATTACTTTTTACTATTTTAATATTTTATTTAAATATTAATCTATCTTAATCATAATTATATCATGTTTTAAACCCACATGAACTTCTATACATCAACAATTTAAAAAATAATTTTAATAAAATATATAAAATAACTTTACGGTGTCAGTTTGTTAAGGTAAGGAAATTATATGTATTTAACATACTATAATATATGAACTATTATAATAAAACCCTAAAAATTTTAAAATTGCACAAAATACCAACAAATGTTCAAAATTATAAAAAACATCCCAACGTTTTAAAACTTAAAATAACAAACATGAAATTAAGGAATTAACAGCAGCTTATGAAGAATTTAAAATTTACAATTAACACCCTCAACATCTCAAAATTTATAGAAATACGCTAAATTTTTAAATTACAAACAAACACCCTGAAATTCTAAACTTTTAAAACTTGTAAACAATATAGATGAATTCAAGTGATTACCATAATGCACCTGAAATTTTTTGATGTTTTAAAATTTAAAATAATAAATATAAGATCAAGAAATCAATAGCAATCTCCAAAAAAATTAAAATTTAAAATTAACACCTCAATGTCTCAAAAATTATAAAAACATCCTCAAAAGTTCAAATTACAAAAAAGCACCTTAAATTTTTAAAATTTAAAACTTGCAAATAATATAGATGAATTCAAGCGATTACCACCAAGCACTAAAAATTTAAAATTTTCCAAAATTAACCTCAAAGTTACAAAAAAACTCCTTCAAAAGTTAAAAATCACAAAAAACTCTTAAATTTAAAATTTTATTACCAGTACTCATCAAATTTGAAAACTATTGGCAGACCACTGAAATATAATTTTTTTAAAAAACGACCCATAATTCTAATAATTAAAAAAACATCTTAAAAAATTCAGAGTTGCAAGAAATATCCTGACATCTGAAAATTATCACCAACGCATGAAACATAGAAGTTACAACTACCAAAATTAAAACTAAATTTTAAAAAAAATACTCCCAAAGTTTTTAAAAATTACAAATCACTTCCTAAAAGTTTAAAACCACAAAAAGGGCTGAGATATCAAAACTTGGCAAAGAAAAGTGTAATTGTTTGATATTCTTTCATGTATATATATATATAAGTTGATACTAGAAAATAAACAATAAGAATTGATCAAAATCCTCCATTTAAGGAATAAAAATTTAAAAAATATAAGTCAGCTTAAAAATTATCGTTGCTATATAAATATAAATCACAATAACTTCATATAATTTTACGAATAAGTTAGAGCAGCAAAAATGCATGAGTGGCTGTAATATAACAGCTTATCATTAATTGATTATTATATAGAAACATTAATCTTTGATTTTAATAATATTTATAGGGTAAAAGGATACAAGAAAATACCTATGGAGAAACTACCAAAATGTTCAAAGATATCCTTTAAAAGAATCAAGCTATGTCCATTTCAAATGGGAAAGTTAATGAAATATATCTAATTCAGAAAACGTCCACAAATCACATTAACGTAAGGCATATCTATCAAAAAAGCACTTATTAAGTTCCATTAAAGAATAATTTAACTACTTTATCCTAATCAAAGAAGAATTCTCCATAGAATATACAAGAAAAATTAGTAACTATACATAAATATCATACCTTGGTCTTCAATTACTAAAGAAATCAAATATTAATATTATAATCAAAGGCAAATTAGCAATGAATATAGCAGGTATTTAGTTCTGATCCTTGTGGAAAATGATAGGGATAGAGCGAAGATAGTATTATTGAAATAACAGAAACTATTATTGGATGCACATGAGAAGAATTCATCATAGAGAAAAAAGAGATAATTCATAATCTTATTTAAGTACTAAACTAGGAACACAAAGAAGTTTATATATATGAAAATAATATTTATTCTCGTTGAAATGGGGGGAATCAAAGTCTATCTTTTAAAAAATTTGTGTTGAACATCGAAAATAACATCACACAAAATTAAACTCCATCCAGATATCATAATCAATATAGATGATGAAGACATTATTCTAGAATCGCCTAGAAAAAAGATAAAGATGAAGAAGGATTGACCTCGGCTTAATAAAAAAATAAAACAGAATTAATAAAAGATAATATTTTCTGAATACTTTATAGAATAGTTTACTTGCTTCAAGTTAAAATAGGAATCTTTAGAAGTGGTTTTGATTAACTTTTTTTTAGTACTTTTGTATGCTTATGTGGATTCTTTTATCATATTAAAGTATACTAGATAAGAATTAATCTTTAGTTTATAATTTTTTATGAAGTATATCAATGATTAGGAGCAAAATTCATATTTTTTGTATCGTTTTAACATAATTTTAATCAATCATCTTACTTTTATTGGTTTTAAATATTCACCTTCCTTGTATATCACTATTTCAATATTTTTCACTTTTGTAACATTATACTTTCTCAGCTAAAGCTTGGTTTTATATTGGTCTAAATAATAGGAAAATTCAAATTGGTTTCAGATTATATTTATTTCCTATCAATTCAATTATCTACATAAAAATTTAAACTGGGTGTAGCCATTCAAATAAACATCAAAGAAAATAAATAATCACAATGTCAAAGTTTAGAGATAAAAGTGAATAAAAACTATTGAAGTGGAACCAAGAAATAAATTTTAGTTAGGAAATAAGCTAAAAATACTTTATCATGGTATTTAACCATATATATTGCACGTGTATAAAACCTGGCATAAATATAAGAGAGAGTTGAGCTAGGCTACTACTAATATATGTGAATTCTATCAACCCAATTTTAAAAATTAGAATCCAAAAATAAAAATCCAAACAGTTAAATGTGATCTACTACACATGAATTAGTCAAGATCATAAAATTCAAATGATTTCGACGTGTTTTGAATTATTTATCAAGGGACGAAACTGACTAATTTTATGATGAAAGTACCCTAGAGGGGGGTTGAATAGGGTAATTGCTAATCTAATTTGATTTAGATGTCAAATTAAAACTTATTAATAATATCCTAGTAAATATGATCTACAATAAGATACATGCAAGGATAAAAAAATAATCAGTAGGCGATATAAACAATGAGACAATAAAAATACGCCAAACCCAAACGCAAATAAACCGATATGATCACAGAGTTCGGTCAACCCTCGACCTAAGTCTCCACTCCTCACCTTGAGGAGAATCTCCACTAACTCAACACAATATACTACACAATCGGTTTTCGAAGCTCACCGAATTTTTTTACAATACCAACATGATTGTCAATCTCACAAGACACTCCTCTAAGTGTTGGCCGACCTGTGTCACCTTCCTCAAGTACTTGGAAATACTAAAGATCCCTAGGCTTTTACAACCAAGCCACTCCTCTTGGAATTGACCATGTTGTTCTCCCAACCACTTCTCTAAGTGTCCTTATGTATTACTGTTGAATATCATATCTCCATGATAGTGTTTTGATGATAACAATTTATACAATGTGTGTGCACTAACTCTTATATGTAGATTTCAATATCAGAATATGTGGAAAGTGCAAGTTGATTTCAAGGTATTTTGAAGTGAAGAAAATGAAGAACAAAAGAGTTAATGTATTTTATATTTTTTTTACTTAGAATAATTGTACAAGCCTTGATCACACACACGTACACACACAATTTTAGAACACACTAACACAGGCTTAGTGTGTTGGTTAACTATAGAAATCCCCTATGTTAACTATTAGAATAATAGTTAAAACTTGATTATAAAAACTCTTTATAGCTGAATTTTTACTCTTAATAGTCGAATAATTAGAATAGTAGTCGACTACTCTTGTATAAAACTCAAATACATGTTTCTGTCAATTTACAGTATAGTCGACTAATTCTGATTATAGTCGACTACTCAAGTGTTTGACAGAATTATAAGTTTCTGATATTTTACAGTATACTCGACTAATGTCAACAGTAGTCGACTACTGAACTCAAATTTCGTTTTATAAGTTTCTGTCATAATACAGTGTAGTCGACTAATGGACTTTGTAGTCGACTACTGAGAAAATTTTCGGAAAACACAGAGTCTGTTTAACTCAGTGTAGTCGACTAATGTCAACTATAGTCGACTACAGATACAGTTTTCTAGTTTTTTAATGTTTGAATATCTGACAGTTTATAGCCGTTTTTAAACGTTTTTAAAGTTTAAAAAATTGTCTTTTCAAGGGCTATAAATAGGTTATTTGTTCAGAAAAATTGCAGAGACTTACCTACCCATAAGCTTTGATCTTTGAGCAATTTTTCAAGTGAAAAACATTCAGATTTTTGAGAAAAAGAAGAGTTTCTGAAATTGTCTTTAATCATTCTTTAAATACTTTTCATTTAGGCAATTTACAGAGATTAAAAGAATCCTAAGCCACTGCTGCACTTCATTACACATTCAAGGCTTATAGGATCAATTGTGTTCTTACTTCAACAAGGTTTTCTCTCGGGTGTGAGAGGGTTAATCTCTTGGTTTAGAGATTGGTGTTCAAATTGGCAAGGTGTTTGTCAATTGGTGTTGTAATTTACAGAGACTTGCAAATTGGTCAGGTTTGCGTTTGATTTTGTAAGTTTATTCAAAATCATAGTGGAAATTCTCAAGCGGGATTTGCTTGGGGACTGGATGTACACCGGATTGGTGGAACCAGTATAAAATCCTTGTGTTTGTGATTGTGAATTTCTGAGTTTGCTATTTTTCTTTGCAATTTATAATATACTTTGCATTAATTTTAATAGAATACTATTCACCCCCCCCTCTAGTGTTCAAGTGTATCTATTTCAGATCCTACATTTGGTATCAGAGCAAGGTGAAAGATGGCATCTCCAAATACATCACAATTCAAGGAAGGTCACTCTACAAATCGTCCTCCAATGTTCGATGGTTTGAACTACAACTATTGGAAATGTCGAATGAAGATCTATCTTCAATCAATTGGCTATGAACTTTGGAACGTCGTGGAAACGAAATATGAGAAGCCAACAACTCCTTTTGCGGAATGGACTACATCTCAAAGGAACAATGCCAATTTGGATTCTAAAGCCATGAATGCCTTATTTTGTGCACTCGACAAGAATGAGTTCAATAGGGTGTCAACGGCCACATCCGCATATGATATTTGGCACACACTCGAGGTAACTCATGAAGGTACAAATAAAGTTAAAGAATCTAAAATTTCTGTTCTTGTGCACAGATTTGAATTATTCAAGATGAAGGAAAATGAGACTATTGGAGAAATGTTCACAAGATTCACCGATATCACAAATTCTCTCATTGGTCTTGGAAAAACATATACTCAAGTGGAGATGGTAAGAAAGATACTTCGTTCACTTACTCCACAATGGGAAAAGAAAGTTACCGCAATTGAAGAAGCCAATGATTTGTCAACTCTTACGGTTGAAAATCTTATTGGTAATCTTATGGAATATGAAGTTCAACTTGAAGATAGAAAGAATGATGAAGAATCAAAGAACAAGAAAGTTCTTGCATTCAATACCACTTCAGATAAAGAAGATTCAGATGATGATGATGAAGAAATGGGCATGTTTGCACGAAAATTTCGAAAGTTTATAAAACGAGGTAATTTTAAATCTAAAAGTTCAAATTCAAATAACCCTGTTTGTTTTAAGTGTAATAAAACAGGGCATATGAAGAAAGATTATCCAATGTTAAAGAATAAGCAAAATTCAAGTTATTTCAACAACTTCAACAACATTCAAAATAACAAGAAGAGGAAAGCAATGGCAGTCACTTGGGATGATAGTGATGAGTCATCCTCAGATGAAGATATTGAAGAAAAGGAAAGTGCTCACATGTGTTTCATGGCACATGATGAAGTAAGTAAAAATGAAGAACTTTTAGATGCTTTTAATGAATTATATGAAACTTTTGTGAGATTAAAAACTTCACATAATTTTCTTAAAGGTGAAAATAAGAGATTACTTGAAGAAATTTCTGATTTAAATTCCTCTACTTTTTCTAATTCTCAAATAATTGATTTGAAAGAAGAAAAGTTTTCTTTACTTAAAGAAAATGAATGCTTATCTAATGAAAATCAATATTTAAAATCAGAATGTAATGATTTAAATATTCGTATTAACAATTTAGAAAAAGATATTTCTTCTTTTAAATCAAGATATGAAGATATATGTCTAAATGTAAGCAAATTTAATAAAGGTAAAGAAAGTCTTAATAATATTCTTTCTTTTCAAAGAGAATCACAAAAGACAAAAGGATTAGGTTTTCAATTTAATAAAAATAAATCAATGAATACAATTTTTGTAAAACCTACTCATGTCTTGTATGATTATAAAACTGAAAATATGTACAAAAAGAAATCAAAATTATTTTCTATTTGGGTTCCAAAAGAATTATCTTCTTTGCATAAGAATTTTTATATTTCTGATTTTATTAAAGATATTTGTTTATCACCTAACTATTTAGGCAAATCAAATTCTTCATGGGTTTGGTTTCCTAAAGGCTAATTTAAAGGACCCAACATAGTATGGGTACCAAAATGTAAATGTTTATTATTTCAGGTACCCAAGAAAGATAGGTGGATTTTGGATAGTGGTTGCTCCAAACATATGACTGGAAACATACAATTGTTGTTATCTTTTCAAAACAAGGATGGTAGTACCGTTACTTTTGGAGATAACAACAAAGGAAAAGTCATCGGTATTGGATCGGTAATCCAAACAAACCTATCATTGATAATGTTTTATTAGTTGATGGTCTTAAACATAATTTACTAAGTATTAGTCAACTTTGTGATAAAGGTTTTAAAATTGTTTTTGAAAAAGAATCATGCTTAATTTATGATATTGATTTAATAACCATTATTTTTAAAGGTTATAGAAAGAATAATATATATGTGTTATCTATGAATAATATTTCAAATGAACATTGTCTTATTGCATCATCTAATGATTCTATTTTATGGCATAAACGTTTTGGACATGTTAATTTTAAACATATGTCTAAGATTTCTAAAAATGAATCAGTAAATGGTTTACCTAAGATGTCTTTTAAAAATAATTTTTGTGATGCATGTCAATAAGGAAAAAATGCACAAATCTTCTTTTAAATCTAAAAATATAATATCTACAAATAGACCATTAGAATTAATTCATATAGATCTTTTTGGTCCTTCAATAGTTGCATCTTTGAATGGAAGTAGATATGCATTTGTTCTTGTTGATGATTTTTCTAGATTTACATGGGTAATTTTTCTTAAAAATAAAAATGATGCTTTTAATGAATTTTTAATATTTTGTAAAAGAATTCAAAATCAAAAATCTACATCTATTATCTCTATTCGTAGTGATCATGGAGGTGAATTTGAAAATAAATTATTTGCAAATTATTGTGACAAATATGGTATATCACATACTTTTTCTTTTCCTCGTGCTGCTCCACAAAACGGAGTTGTAGAAAGGAAAAATAGAACTTTACAAGAATGTGCTAGAACCATGTTATGTGATAGTAATTTACCTAAGTATTTTTGGGCAGAAGCTGTATCAACAGCCTGTTATGTTTTAAATAGAGTTTTATTAAGACCTATTTTAAAGAAAACTTCTTATGAATTATTTTATAATAAAATTCCTAAAGTATCTTACTTTAAAGTTTTTGGTTGTAAATGTTTTATCTTAAACACAAAGGATAACTTAGATAAATTTGATTCTAAATCTGATGAAGGAATTTTTGTTGGATATTCTAATCATAGTAAAGCATATAGAATATATAACAAAAGAACACTAGTTATTGAAGAATCTTTACATGTTTCTTTTGATGAAAATTTTTCAAAAACACCTATTATACTAAATAATGATGATGATGTAATTGATACTATACATGATACTCCTATGATAGATATTACAAAAGACGATAATCTTCAAAATGATTTACCTAAAGATTTTGTAGAAGTTAAAAACCATCCACATGATTTAGTTATAGGAAATATTTCTGACAAAGTAACTACTAGATCACATTTTAATTTAATTGCTCATAATGCTTTTATCTCAACTATTGAACCTAAAAATATAAAAGAAGCACTTCTTGATGATTCATGGATAATTGCTATGCAAGATGAACTTAATCAATTTACTAGAAATAATGTTTGGGATCTTATACCTAGACCTCAAAATAAATCTATTATTGGAACAAAATAGATTTTTAGAAACAAATTAGATGAATTTGGTCAAGTTGTTAGAAACAAAGCTAGATTAGTTGCTCAAGGTTATAATCAAGAAGAAGGAATTGATTATGATGAAACTTATGCACCTGTTGTAAGATTAGAATCAATTAGAATTTTACTTACATTTGCATGTTTTATGAATTTTAAATTATTTCAAATGGATGTTAAAAGTGCTTTTTTAAATGGTTTTATAAAAGAAGAAGTTTTTGTAGAACAACCTCCAGGTTTTGAACATGAAAATTTTTCAAATCATGTTTTTAAACTTAAGAAAACATTATATGGTCTTAAACAAGCACCTCGTGCTTGGTATGATAGATTAAAGAAGTTTCTTTTAACTTCAGGTTTTGAAATTGGAAAAGTAGATTCAACTTTATTTATTAAGAAAATAAACAAAGATATATTACTAATTCAAATCTATGTAGATGATATTATTTTTGGTTCTACTAACAACAATCTTTGTCAAGAATTTGCTAAGATTATGCAGGATGAATTTAAAATGAGTCACATGGGTGAACTAAATTTCTTCCTTGGACTACAAATTAAACAATTAAAAGAAGGAATATTCATCAATCAAAGCAAGTATGTAAAAGATTTACTCAAACGATTTGGGTTGGAAAATTCATCAAGCAAACCAACACCAATGAGCACTACCACATCACTTGACAAAGATGAAAATGGTAAGAATGTTGATCAAAAGCTTTATCGAGGTATGATTTGTTTGAAGTTTTAGCTCATGTAGAAAAAATAATGTTATGTTTAGCTTCCTCTTTTTGTTGATAACAAAGGGGGAGAAATAGTAATGTTACGTATTTATGTTATGTTTTTATGATATGCACTGCTATAGACTTATATTGCATATATGCAGGGGGAGTAAGTATTATATGCAGGGGGAGTATTTCATTATGTTTTTTAAATACATACCTTGGCATAAATTATTTGTTATCATCAAAAAGGGGGAGAATGTTGAATATCATATCTCCATGATAGTGTTTTGATGATAACAATTTATACAATGTGTGTGCACTAACTCTTATATGCAGATTTCAATATCAGAATATGTGGAAAGTGCAAGTTGATTTCAAGGCATTTTGAAGTGAAGAAAATGAAGAACAAAAGAGTTAATGTATTTTATATTTTCTTTACTTAGAATAATTGTACAAGCCTTGATCACACACACGCACACACATAATTTTAGAACACACTAACACAGGCTTAGTGTGTTGGTTAACTATAGAAATCCCCTATGTTAACCATTAGAATAATAGTTAAAACTTGATTATAAAAACTCTTTATAGGTGAATTTTTACTCTTAATAGTCGACTAATTAGAATAGTAGTCGACTACTCTTGTATTAAACTCAAATACATGTTTCTGTCAATTTATAGTATAGTCGACTAATTCTGATTATAGTCGACTACTCAAGTGTTTGACAGAATTATAAGTTTTTGATATTTTACAGTATAGTCGACTAATGTCAACAGTAGTCGACTACTGAACTCAAATTTCGTTTTATAAGTTTCTGTCATAATACAGTGTAGTCGACTAATGGACTTTGTAATCGACTACTGAGAAAATTTTCGGAAAACACAGAGTCTGTTTAACTCAGTGTAGTCGACTAATGTCAACTATAGTCGACTACAGATACAGTTTTCCAGTTTTTCAATGTTTGAATATCTGACAGTTTATAGCCGTTTTTAAACGTTTTTAAAGTTTAAAAAATTATCTTTTCAAGGGCTATAAATAGGTTATTTGTTCAGAAAAATTGCAGAGACTTACATACCCATAAGCTTTGATCTTTGAGCAATTTTTCAAGTGAAAAACATTCAGATTTTGAGAAAAAGAAGAGTTTCTAAAATTGCCTTTAATCATTCTTCAAATACTTTTCATTTAGGCAATTTACAGAGATTAAAAGAATCCTAAGCCACTGCTGCACTTCATTACACATTCAAGGCTTATAGGATCAATTGTGTGCTTACTCCAACAAGGTTTTCTCTCGGGTGTGAGAGGGTTAATCTCTTGGTTTAGAGATTGGTGTTCAAATTGACAAGGTGTTTGTCAATTGGTGTTGCAATTTGCAGGGACTTGCAAATTGGTCAGGTTTGCGTTTGATTTTGTAAGTTTATTCAAAATCATAGTGGAAACTCTCAAGCGGGATTTGCTTGGGGACTGGATGTACACCGGATTGGTGGAACCAGTATAAAATCCTTGTGTTTGTGATTGTGAATTTCTGAGTTTGCTATTTTTCTTTGCAATTTATAATATACTTTGCATTAATTTTAATAGAACACTATTCGCCCCCCCCCCCCCCTCTAGTGTTCAAGTGTATCTATTTTAGATCCTACAATTACAACATGTTCTCACAATAAGCACAAATAAATGACTTGTTCTCCAACAAAGATGAGAATAAAATTTAAGCTCACACTCAATGAATCACTCGCCACACTTCAAATATACTCAATGTGAAATACTAAAGCTCAAGTGTGTGTGTGTGTAATCAATGAGTAAAAAGAAATTAAACTCAAGTTAATCTAGCTTGTAATATAAATATATATATACACACACACACACACACACACACACACACACACACACACACACACACGAATCAAAGTAAATATAAAGCTAGAAAATTAAGTTTAGAAAACTTCTCCAAAGAAGACAAAGAGATACAAATAAAGATTTGAGGTTGAACTCCTCAAAACCAAAATTGCAATCCTTCTCTTTGTGAAATTTTCTTCACATAAACAAAACTCACTTAAAAACTCTTTAAATAAACTGCCAAAACTATTTTGTAAACTTTATTAGTGAAACAAATGAGTTATGAGGCATATATATATCCTCTATAGCCAAACAGCCCAAGAACTAGTTGTTATCGTGCTTCTGACCGTTGATCGATTGATTGATGAACAGTATCGGTCGATCGATGCACTGTTCACAGAGCATTATTCACAGAAACATGAAACCTAAAAAAATCTGATTTTGTAAAATCAATTAAAAACAACAAATCTACTCCAAAATTAGTAAAACTTAGGAAAATGTTTATATATGCCATAATGAACATGTTAAAAAAGAAATTTTAAAATATCATTTCTCGTTTGTGAAAACTTATCTGTTTTGCAAAAATGACATGAACCCTGTTTCCCAGAAAATCTAAGTTTGTAAATTCAATTAAAAATAACAAATTAACTCCAAAATTTGTAAAATTTGGAAAAAAAATTTATAAACATGAAAAACAAACATGTTAAAGAAGAAATTTTTGAAATGTCACTTCGTATTTGTGAAAACTTGTTGTTTTGCAAAAACGAACAAAATACGAAGTTATAAAAAACACAATTTGATGAAATTTGTTCAAAATAAGTCTTGTGATTCTTTTTAATGGATTGGTAGACTTAAGAAAAGATGTAAATCAATATTACTTAGTCTATAATCTAAAAATATGATATTTTCTCAAAAACAATGTGTAAAGCGATAAATCCACAATTTGTGTGTTCGTGTATGAAATGAGCTTAATTAAAATATAAACACATAGAGTACACAACTAAATTTAAAACACTATACCCAAGATAAATAATCTTTAATTAGCTCGTCTTGGTTTGTGGATGAAACGATGATGAATCTTGACTTGAATTGTGACGGCTTCATTCCGATATTCTTCCAATCTCCTTTAGATATCGTCGTTAAGCTCAATTCCATCCAATCTCCAATTAGGATCTTTGTGTAGGATTCCTAACAATTAAATATAAACACTCGGCAAATGATGTTAGGAATTGTTTATTAATCATCAAAACTAGATTAGGTAGTAGGCTCATAAACATGAGACCTAACATGTGAAAATTCTAAAACGTTTATTTTGACAACATATTTTGTATGGGTGAATGATGGTAAAATTATTTAGAATGTTGTTTCTAACTAGTTTATATATAGTAGATCACATCTACTAGTTTGGATTTTTATTTTGGGTTCCGATTTTTGAAATTGGGTTGATAGTATCCATATATTGGATACTATTAATAGTAGCCTAGCTTATATATACACACACACAAATCGAGATCGTGAAAGTGAGATATTTTCAATGATATCTCACTTCTATGATCTCAATTTGTGTGTGTGTGTGTGTGTGTGTGTGTGTGTTAGATCCTACGACACTAGAATACGCCTGTTTGGTTGCCACTTTTTGGGGTTATAATAGTGTAGGTATTAGGTGCTACAATATTATGACCAACTCCTATGTTTGGCTTGTTAAAATGGACGTGTATTGTAGCTGAGTTGGTATTACTATATATGAGTTAGCAGACCCTTAACAATTCTCAACAAAAAAGTAAGGAATTAGGCTCACATTACTGTAACTGTTATTACAGCTAGGCCACTCAATTATGCGGTGCTTGGTCACTCAATTTCAGTGTATTTGTGGTTCATGTGCATTTTTTAAAAAAGTAACCAAAGAGGCCTTTACTTGAATAATCTGGAGCAGTTTTAAATACGCGATGAGTCCCATTGCGTCGACTCCACGCGGTTAAACTTTTGGAGCCTTGGCAGAACGTGACCTGACTGATCAATGAATAAGGGTGGAAATGAGCTAAATAATTAACAAATAGTTCGATAAATATTCGAGTAAATACGGTTATATTCGATCTGATAGTTCATTTACCACTAAACAAATATTTTTTAGTATTCGAGTTTACTAACGAATAAAATTTAACAAGATGTATATTTGACTCATTTGTCTTTAAATATCCATTTAAAATTTGATCACTTATTATTTGTATTATTGCACATATATATGATGCCATATTTTTAACCTGCTTACCATTTCTACTTAAGTTTTATGTACTAATTTTAAAGCTTAAATAATCTAAAATATGTTTTCTAATAAAAATTTTGATCTAAATATATATACATCATACATCATAAAGGAATATTTTTTATTTATGAATTTAAATACTATTTCAAAACCAAATTCTTTAGCGAAATCAATATACTTTGATATTCGATAAGTATTCTTAAATATTCATGAATATTTATCAAATACCAATTATTCGAGTTCGAGTTCGAAAAAACTCCATATATGAATATTAGAGTCCGCATTCGAATTCGATAATTTTAAACAAAGACAAATACGAACACCTTAGTATTCGATTCGATTCGATCGTTTACCACCCCTATCAGTGAGAGAGAAATACAAATGACACGTGCGCCTGTGGGGCTTTAACTTCACTGAACTAGCATCTTTGTTTGGAATTATTATACGTGGAGCCCTCATATTTTTCTTAGATTTTTTCTTTTGCTAATTTCATATTTTCTTAATTGAACTCTATGATTTGGCTACATTTTCGTAGTTAACGAAGATTGATTTAAACCGCGTTTAATTTAATTTCAAGATTGATTTGGCTACAATAAAAATCTAGCTTTAGATCATGCTTGGAAAGTTGTAATTCATTTGTAGATTGTTATCCAAGTGAACTAAAGTGGAAGGAGAGAGAGAGAAAAGAGAAGAATGAGATGTGAAAATAAGAGGTTTTTTTGTCTTTTACGCTAACAAACATGTACACTATATCATGTTGGACAAATGGGCAAAATGCCAAAATGGTTTATAAGTCACTTTGAGATATTTGATAGATGACTTATTGTGACTTAGGGGCTGTTTGGTTCACAAGTGGGCAAGAATAGGATTAGGAATCCGGTTTTTTTATAGATTCCTACTTATTCCATAAAAAAATTTAAGACAAGTTTATAGATTCATGGAATCCTTTTTTTTTCTATGTTTGTTTCATAACATGGAAAAATAGAATCCAACTTTATAGAAACCCTCTGATTCCTAATCTTTAGTTTGGTTTGGAATGAGAAAATTTTCGGATAAAGGGTGAGTACACCATAATTTGTAATCAGTAATCAACAATGTAACAAAACCCTTGTTTCACGAGAGATTAAACATGTAATAAATTATCAAAACCAGCGCTTTCTACTACCCATGTTCATTTCTTCAGATCAAGCACAATGAAACGATCTCATGAGAAGGACGAAAAGTTTTATACCTGCAGTTGCCAAGGGGATAATTCAGAAATCGATGTAGTAACCCCACCGAAGCCAACAAACCCACCGAACAGAACAAACCCACAAACCCCACCGACAGGAATCACCGACATATTAGCATTGAGCTTCATCTTCCAAAAAGAAATCGAAGAGATAAGGCGGGACAAAGATTCGCGGGAGAAGCCGAAGCCAACAAACCCACTGAACCCACCAACAGAAATCGACCCCGCGAACCGAATGTCAAGTTCGAGAAGTCCAAAACCTGACAACAATGGTCGCGCCTTGTCTTCGAAATAGAAGAACCCACCAACGATTATGCTATTTTGATTCCACAAATCCCAACACCCTATTTGACATACAACTACCAACTAACTGTTATTTTTTATCATTTTGATATTAATGATGAATTGTAATCCACTCATTTGCTAAACACTCTATCGTTAAAAATAGATTATAGTCTTCTAGATTTACGAAACACTTCAGATTTTAATTCACTTAAATTATATTTTATTTGTGGAAGGAAAATGATTTAAGGACCCAAAATATGGGACCAAGGGAGGGGACAGGTGATGTGCCCCCTCCCTATTGCATAATGAGTTGGCATGGCCAACTCATTATGCAATA
>BQKN01061365.1:22629-33917 GCA_022839385.1 Asparagus kiusianus | reverse complement strand
CAATCAAGCTATACATGCCTATAGGATCGCTGACTACCTTGTTTACAGGTCTTAAATAAATGCTGGAAACTAATTTTAACTTAAAAGCTATATCTATTAGGTGTTGCCTCAGACTTTTATTTTAAAACTAGTACTCTTTCTAATTTTATCTAATGTGAGACTATGCTCATATTTTAATAAGCTCAATATTATTCATTGTAACTAATTAAAAATTAAATTCTTTTTGTAAGATCAGATTGACAATTTAAGATCTATGAGTTCTCAAGGAAATCTACTCTTCTATACTTATAGAAGGATCCAAAAAATCACTGTTCATAATACAGTAAATGCTATAGTGAATTACTGTAGCATGAAAAGTTGATGTTTATAAAACAGTAAATCAGATCTGAGCCTCTATGGTTGAAGCTACTATTCATTCTATAGTAATTTACTATATTATAAACAGTAAATCAAATTAAATATATTAAAACATGGATTCCACTTCAAGTATAGAGGAGTAGATATGATTTCTAAATCAAATGTATTAAAACTTAAATTATTCTTTAAGTATATAAGAGTAGATATGATTTCTAATTTTAAGTGTGTAATAATTAAATCAAATATGTAAAATCTTAGAGGAATGCAAGTTTAAAATGTGGTGCTCAAAAAAAACAGGGGAGCGTGTTTTGCACGGGGTGCACACTAGTGACGAGGTAAAGCAAGAAAGCAAACTCACCGATAACCAACTCAAAGAGTACATCTGTCAAACTCCCGCGTATCCACTAATTACCGGAAATGAAATGGAGAATAAGTTTTCGATTGTAGCCGTTATGTATTTCGTTATATCTTGAATTAAAAAAAAAATCTTTGACACGGTTCCTTTGAGATATATTTTACGGAAAAAAAAAAATTATTGAATCATTTTATTCGACCAACACTCGTCGGAAGTGTGAACGAAAGGAAACAAAAGATGTCATGCAGTAATTTATATGCTACAGATTTTAGAAGGGGAAAAAAAAGATACTTTCTGTCAATTGAATCGTTTCACACAAAGCTACCAAGCTTTTATTGAAACACCCAAAATATATAATCCCACCAACCAATTATGAGAGCAAATAGTAACAAGATACCTAAAAGAGACCTCTTACTTTGCGATCGCTCTCACAGACCTTTACTTTGCGATCACTATCGAAGGGGACAAAAGTTGAGCTGGCTTCAAGAGAGGTCAATATCGGTCACTGCGCCAAATGCCAACAACAAATATAATATATAAACATAGAAACAGTCTGGTTGTGACCCCCCATAACAAAATTACTATGGAAAAATTTTGCGGAGGAACACTGCTTTATTACACTAGTTGATTATTTAATAGATCAGGAACACTATTTTATTACACAAATTAATTATTTAATATATTATGATTTTTCTTTGAGTGTATAATATGAAAATAGTGTAATTCATTAGATTATGATGATCAGTGTTAAAATTAGATGATAAACTAGAGTGAATCACAACCATTCGATAGATAATAAACGATTGTACGTTGTGAAAAGTAATGACATCTCTACTATCTTTTGACAATTAAAAAAATAAATTCAAATTCGAGAGAGAGAGAGAGAGAGAGAGAGAGGGAGGGAGGGAGGGAGAAGAATCGGTCATATTTTTATAATGTGGAAGTTGAATGTTGGTTTTGGTTACCACAAAGTGGTCCAATAACTTCCCATCATCAAGAGAGTTGGTTATGACTTAACCAACCACTTTGCCCACTAATTCACTTTATTGCTCTTTGATGGAGAGAGTAAAACAAAAAAGGTATATATACATATATTTTCGGGTCCCTATACCTGCTCTTCAATTTTGAAAAAGATATACACCATCGTTTAGTGAAGAGATAAGGTTTAGAAGATCTTCGAAATCAACATCCATATCCTTGAGTAAGACAACGATGCCTGGAGGTTGGTTTAATTAATTCTTGCTTCCGTTTGATATAGATTATAATTTTCAGTTTCTAAACATGTTTAAATCAAGTATTTGAATTTCTATCATGTTTAGATAAATTTAGTAATTTAAAATATTTATCAGTTGAGGGGAGGGGGGGGGGGGGGGGGGGGGAATCGGATTTGAGAATTGGTTAGGATTATGATTGATCCGCAATCGAACTAAGTCAATTGATTTGTGGCACTAATGTAACTAATTCGAATCTGACTACTTTTAATATACGAGTTTGAATGCATTGTACGTGGGTATCACATTGACTTGTTTATCCTCAATCAGATCCATTCTCCTCGGCTTGCACTTCTAAATTCAGCTTTGTCTCGTTGTTTAGAAAACTATTGAGAGCTCGCTCCTCGTTTGTATAATGTGATTCACCCGGGCACGTGAGAGATAATATTAGATGTTGCTTCCAAAGCCAACGTATCAAAAAAGACAACAATACAGATCTAAACATGTGTCAAAGGACTCTGTAGATCATACGAAAATGCAGCTGATCGCCCTTTAAATTTGCTCACATACACCAACATAATTAACATCATTATTATACATAAATTTGACCTTTAATTAAGGAGAATCACGTCTGGTGATGCAAATTATAAATTCCACCATCCAGGAGTCAGCGCACTTAACGAAACAAACCCAAAGGGTTACAAACACGTAAACAAAATGCTCAGAAAGAGTTGCGTACGATATTTGTACCCTCGACAAAAAAAAAGTTTGGTTATTTCTGACATACGTATTTGCCTGAGAAAATATTCATTATTATCCTTTTAAGGAAGTTCAGAAAGGCTTGGGTACGTGCACACGTGCATATGTGTGTAGAATGTCAAGTATTTGGAAATTTGTGATTAATATGGATCTTTCGTAGAGCGATGATTAGGGAATGAAATGATGGAAACATGATACGTCTTCTTTTAAATTCAATCACATTTTTGGAGTCCGATCGTGCCCTCAATTCAGTTTGAACGAAGCCGATTCAACCTTAAAGAGAATTAGCCATTAGTTGGCATGTTACGTCAATTGAGTACGTTTCGGCCAGATCTTTTTAAAAAAAGGAAAAGAAAAAGGCATCGGCCAATGATTTATTGATAAGAAAAATGCCTAATATTAATTTACAGAGAGAGAAAAAAAAAGAAATGAAAAGAAGAGGGGAAAAAGAAGAGCAAAACTAGGGTCTTCCACTACTATGCAAAGGCGAATAATTAAGCCGCAATTCAACTAATCATGATACATTCAGCTCGATATCCTCTTCATTTTGGCTCTTCGAATTGAACACGGTCATAACTTTCATTTTAAATGAGCCCACACAAATTGAACAACCGCACTACTAAGGTCCAAAAACTCTCCTATTGAGTTCAACCAGTCATGTCAAAACCGAGAGGGTAAAACGAAATTTTAAAAAGAGCTTACGTGAGATATCCGTTGTAGTTTTACGAAGGACGCAGTTGATATGGGAATCTAAAAATGACTATAGGTATCCGTACACAGCTCGAAATAAAGAGTAGACGATTCAAGAAGAATTATCCAAGTGCCCACGATGCTTATCGGTCAGATCCAAAGTGACCGAACCCACTCGCCAATCAGCCCACGCGTGCCGGTCAGCTCCAAGTGACCGAACGCACTCATCTGTCAGCTTGCGCGCATCGATCAACTCTAAGTGCCATAAAGAACCTAACGAGCGCATGAAACAAGTTAACAAAGCATGCAAGTCAACGGAATGACGAAATACGCAATACAAGTCCGGAGAAGTCAGAAAGTGTCGAACACCTCAAAGTGGCCCGCAAAAAGAAGAGACATTTAGACCATGCTACAATTTAAATCTGAGGAAACTCAAAAGATAAAAGTTGTAGGTATCTTCGTCAGCTTTTCAACGCATCTTCAACCATCTCAATCCGAGGTCGGACGAAAGAGTTAAGACCAAAATACCGAAGGTGTCTCAAACTGACCCGCGCGGCGGCGGGTCGGATCCATCCGTCTCGCGCCCAGAACTGTCCGTAACCTCCAAAACGCGTTTTTAGGCTGTTTCGATCGGTTTTTCTGTTCCAGAGGTTCCTAACTGGCTAGATATCATCTACAAACGTGGTTAGGCCGTTATTAACTGAAGATAAGGTCAAATCACTCATTCTTATCTGAAAACCCCCCAGCCGTAGCTTATAAATACAGGCTTAGGGGCTCAATTCACAGGGGCTGATTATTATCAAGAGGGCGAGGTGTTGCCGGATTGAGGAGTCAAAGGAGCACGAATTTACAGCGAAGGCAAGTCAGATCGCGGCGAACTTCAGCATAAAGAGGAATGCTTTCGAAGGATCCGAACCCATACCCCCCTCCGTTCCTCGAGATTAGGCTTGGTCTTAATCTCGAGAAGAGCTACTGATTTCGCTTGGTCGATTTCAGAGCTTCAAGCGAATACTTCATTGGTGAAGTAGGAGCTCCGTCAATTTTCTGTCAACCGGATCTGATCCGTAGGCGGTCCACGGATATCGACGTCCCCGACACAGGCAAAGATCCCGCACAAGCAGAAGACCGATAAACGATCTCTCTGCGTTTGTTTGATAAAGTTGTAAATTTTTTATTTTTATTGTGTAAGGAAATCTTATAAAAATATCAACTTTTTATTTTATTCGAGTTTATTGTAACAATCAGAATTATAATAGATTCAATGACAATGAAAGCAACTTTTGAACCAAACCGTTGATGTTCAGTGTAATAACTCGTCTAAAAAGATTGTTACCGATAAGTAGATGATCAAGATATAGGATTCACATATGTAATTGGACCTTAGTAGGAGCTAGTGCTATCCAAATGATGCGAATGAAGTGTTCCAAATACTTTGCTCATCCGGATGGATTAGAGACAAATTAAAAAAACACTTTCAAGGATGATTTACATCCAAACGGACGATAAGAATCATAAGATAGACCTAAGCCTCTTTCCAATCCATTTGTTGGCTGTTTTGCGCTCTGATGCACTAGCATAATTAACAGCATTATTATATACGATTTTGAATCTTCAATTAAGAAAGTGGGGAAAAGAACGCTCACGTTTGTTACCATAAATTATGGGAACCACAAGCAAAACAAGAAGAAATGACGACTCCTTTCGTACAAGGGAAATCTAGTTAAGGTTGGCTAACCATTCATCAAACCATCATTAAGTCCAGCTAATCACAACTATAAACTTTGCTTCAATCTCACCGTCACATCTAATTAATAAATATTATCATTATTAATTCAATTCGGGTTTAATGTAAACCAAACGTCCCAGAGTTTTGAATTTGTTTGGTTAAAAAATGGAAAGTGGTATCAAGCTGTATATCTCGTCATGATTTTAGCTTTAAAGAAAAGGGACCAACTCGTGGGTTTGGATCTAGAGCCAGCTTAAGGCCCACAAGGGTCCAGCTAATAAGTGCAGATGAGAAGTTGCTGAGATCAAGATTTGTTTGAGAGCTGAAAGCAACAAGTAGCTAATTCCCCTTTTTCCCGCTAGAGGGATGTACGGTTTGATAAAATGTATTCACCTTTTCCAACTACACTGTAACTAATCAAACATGGAAAAATACAAATCTGGTAGCAGTATTTACGAGTGCATTTCCAATACAAATTTAGTGTTTGGTTAAAAATTGGCACGAAAACTACATTATTTTTCTATTTAGAAAACCCGGGTCTAAATGGGTTTTCTAGTTGGAATAGAGAATTTATTTCTAATGAATTTTCAATTTTTCATCATTATAATTTTTTTTGGGTGGCTACAACTTTTGTTTCGCATGCATCAAATTGGATATAACATTTGGTGTCGTTATTCCTTTAAAGTTTATTTACCTTCTCTAATTATAATGCTATAAAATAAACAATTAAAATATAAATAAAATTGC
Organism: Asparagus kiusianus; assembly: GCA_022839385.1. Taxonomy (NCBI): domain Eukaryota; kingdom Viridiplantae; phylum Streptophyta; class Magnoliopsida; order Asparagales; family Asparagaceae; genus Asparagus; species Asparagus kiusianus. The sequence continues at coordinate 28,072 of BQKN01061365.1, read as the reverse complement.
TGTATTTATTTCTGCAACTATGTTTTCAGACAACGGAATAAACCCCGATCAGTGTAGATCTCCTAAAATTGAGAAGTTTCCATAATAAGTTTTGCATTCTGACAAATAATGCGAACTAAGTTATCACGTTGCAAAAAAAATTCACATTTCTGTATATATATTCGGATATTCCATCTTCTTGCTCCTATTTGCCAAGCAAACAAGCTTCCCACGATCTTCTTGGCAGTTTATCAATAAGTAGATAACAAAAATATCAAATTTAAGATTAGACATAAAACACAATGAAAGATCACAAATTCTAGATTGAACAATAAAGTCTGTTAAGAAAAATTAAATTATTCGCAGATACGTGCAAAGTAAATTTAGTAAAATTTGTTTTTGAATGTTGAATATAACGGATCAAGTATATACAACACAAAGTCAAAGAGTTTCGGGTCTAAACTATATTTGTTAAACGACGTGTCATTGTAACGTATTACTTCGATGTGTAAACTATGTTTTTTTTCTCTAAATTCTCCGCAGAAATTAGAAAATTCCATTTTCGCCGGCGGGAGAAACTTAGTAGGGCCCATTGAACTCTCCATTGTTAACAAGAAAATTGATCTTTTCGGGCTTTTACCCGACGCAACGATATTTTCGATAACTAAAATAAAATGGACACATGATAGCTACAACCACCTCATCAAACTCATCTCAACCAACCAAATGAAATTACTTGCTCCCCCAAACAAAAGACGACAATTTACATCCCCATCGGATCCCTTTCCTGCAAAAGCAGGACCCTTTACAGAACAAGCCCATGTGATTTCACCTGGCCCACACAAAAACAAACAAACAGCTAGCACCAGAATCCATTCAATTCCATGGCACTTTTTCATTTTTTTTTTAATTATGATTTTGAATTTATTTTAATCGAACGTACAAAAATACAAAAACCTAACCAGCTAGCTACCCTCTTCTAGTTCACAAAAAACACCTAGAAGAAAACACACCTGCTCAAAATCACACACATTTCACTCAGCTCTGTACATTTGCCAAAAGCACCCCCCCTAAAATTAACAATCACACCCACGCCCATAAAAAAAAATTAAAAAAAAAAATTTCAAATCAGAATGAGCCGGATCCCTCTCTCTGCAAGGAAAACTCCTTTCTAAGCTTATGAGAGAAAAGCCTACAGGCATCCATGCTCAGATCAACAGCGGCCGCCAATGCGACGAACGCCGCTGCGTCCTCAGTGCACCCCACGTGCTGAACTCCGACCTCGACCACCGGCTTGCTACATTTCCCTTCTCCTTCAACCGATGATGACATTACAAACCCTCGATAGCTCGAAAACTGCCACAAACAATACCCAAAATCCCCACTCCCCCTCGGACTGCAACCCGGCGATGAATGCCTCGTCAAGATCCCATTGCTTCCGGTGAGATCGATCGAGAATTTCCCACCCTTTCCGGCGTCGATTACAGACTCGGCCAGCGAGACTCCGACGCCATTGATGTTGTTGGCATCGGGCATGAGCTCAAAGCGGTAGCCGAGACCGTCGTGGGACCCGCCGCGTTCGCGCCATGCCTCGAGGCGGCCCCAGGGCTTGAGGAATGTGCCCTCGCCGAGGCGGAAGATGATCCAGGCGCCAGGGTTTGTGCTGCTGACGCGGTCGGTGCCGGGAGAGGCGACGAAGGGGGTCGCCATTGAGGCCATGGCGACGGTGGAGCCCGAGAGGTCGTGGACGGTGACGTACCAGCCTTTGCGCTCTTTCAGAGGGCGTTCGCGCTCGGATCCGAAGGAGGAGAGCCAGCTTCTTGAATTCGTAGGTTCAGATGGCAGAGAACTGTAAAAGTTAAGGAAATCTTGATTAGACATTGAACCGAGTTTTTGAAGATGAAATTGATGAGTTGAAGTAGGGTAAGACGAACTGAAATAGGTTAAAAAAATTGAACTTCTCTATTGACTGATTTTAGCCCTAAATTTATAAAAATCAACTAAAAGCAGAGCACCTCTAACCGACCAAATAATTTTTTTGAACAAAAACGGAATAAAACTTGGAATTACCTTGTTCTCAAGTTTCGATCGCCAGGACGATAAGTGCTGAACTTGCAAGTAAACACCGGCTGCCTCATTTTCCCCTGAACCTGAAACACCTGCGGACTACACTCAGGCTCGCCGTCGAACTCGAACACAAACCTCGGGTCCGGCTCAGATCTCACAGTCAAGTGCAGCATCGCCGACGATCCCTTGCTCTCCCTACCAACATTAACCCACCCATTATGAAACACGCATCCTTTTCCCACAACTCCCTTCAGATCCAACGGCAGAGTCACTTTGCCTAGCAATCTGCCAGAGTTCACTCCGCATGTAGACCCTCTTCGTCCAGTGTAGATCGCGACCTTGAGCTTCGATTTCCCCGCGAAGATGACGGCTTTGGAGGCGATCTTGTCGAGATAGGCTTGGCTGAGGTGGAAACTGGCGGCCAGGGTTAGGGTATGGGGGTTCTGGTCACCGCCGGAGTTGTCGTCGGGGACGAGGTTCACCGGCGAGGTTTGGTAGGGGAGCTTGTTGAGGCGGATCTTGCAATAGCAAGGGGAGGTCGAGGGGTGAACGCCGCCGGAGCGGCCGGGGCGAGCGGCGGCGGGGATTTTGAGGGCTAGGTTCCCGACGAGGACCCGCACGAATGGGCAAGGGTCCATTGAAGAAGAGAAGACGCGGACTGGAACTTAACTTCCCCCCTTTTTTTCTCCTAGGGTTAGGGTTTGGGGAAAGAGAGGATGAGCGTGTGGATTTTATTTGGAGAAGGTGACAGGCTGGAATTGGGGATGAGCTGGGGAGCGGTAGGAATTCGTAAGATGCGTTGAGAAGCGTGCAGGGAGTTTGCGAGCTGAGCTGGTGGCCCCACATGAAGGCTTTAATTTAAGTCCAGCGCGAATTTTTGAAGCGGGAGTGGAGGGGGGAATGAGGAGAGAGAAAGTAGGGTGTACGGATATTTTGAGAGAGAGGGGGAGAGTGGGGGGTGGGGGGGGGGGGGGGCATTAAAGAATTGAACGTGGATGATGGGGTACAGCTGGGTATTAGCTGTCACGGGCCCTGTAACAGTTTGGGGAAGGCCGGAATCCAAAGATCATTGTCATCCAATTTGATAGCTCATCAGGTTACAAAAGTGCCCACTATGTTTGTTTCTAATTTCGAGGCTGCCATTGGCCTTCGCTGGCGGTTTGCTGGTGGCGCCCTCTGGATAACAACTGTCAGTGGGGTAAACGTTTTGCTGCCTGTTTCACTGAGCTGTGGGGTCAGGCTCAGGAGAGGAGGGGATTGGCGAAGAGCAGCTGAGCTGTCAGATGGGGCCCACGGTCCAGTTATTTATTTTCTGGCATCTTTTGGCCAAGGAGATAGAGACGAAGACCGCTGATTCGAGCAGCGAACGTGCGGGGACCTTGTGGGGACCACGTGCTTGTGTATGGTGAAGCTGCTTAAATTATTAAAACCAGATTGACAAATATTATCCAAAATAATTTACTCCAAAAAGAAATTTGTAAATAAATTGTTCTTATTTCGCACTTCCCAAAGTATACCACTATGTCATTTGAAATTATTCTATAAAAACACCTTATAAAAAAATATAATCTATATCATTTGCATGATGATGATTTTTACATCTGTGTCTTTAGGAAGAATATGTTTGGCAACTGATAAAAGTATTTTATAAGCCATTTTTTTAACTTATAAATAATTATAACATGTAAGTCAAATAATTTATTTTAGCTTATAAGCAAAAAAATGTGTAGGGCAACTCAGCTTCTTTTTTGAGGGCTTATAAGCCACATAATTTGATGAAGTAAAAGACCAATTTATTCCTTATCAATATGAGCGCTCAAATGCTTAAATTTAGAGTGATGTTCTTTTTAGTCGTTTTGACAATAAAAATTGGTTATATGTCACTCATTTGCGAAACGCTCTACTATTAGAAATGGATTATAATCCACTAAATTTATCAAACACTTTAAATTTTAATTCATTCAGCTTATAAGAATTATAATCCACTTGTTTTAAATGTCATTGGTGGTTTATAAGCTAAGTAGCTTATAATCTAATTAGTTCCTAAACATGCTTATATTTATTTTTGTAAGAAGTTCGATATTGGTTGGTTTAGATAAGAGATAATGTATAGTGATCCAATAGAGTTACGAGGAAGAGCAATAAGATTTCTGATCATATGATAAGAAATTGTCTAATATAATAAATTCCTTAAAAAGTAAAATTTGAAAACAAAATTGAGATTAGAGTACTTAATTATTGAAATTAACCTCAATTTCATTAATCTAATTGTTAGAACAATTTTAACTTTATAGTTAATATATTCAAATACAAATCTGAATATTCACACACATGCATCACATTTGTATCAATCTCCTTATCTTATACCGGTGGCGGATGCATGAGGTGCTCTAGGGGTCAGTTGCACCTCTGAAAATCATCACAAAAACTCATTTTGACTCTGTTTGGCAAAACAAGCTGAAAGCTGCGAGATTATAGCTGAAAGCTGTGAAATTATAGCTAAAATCTGATAGCTGTGTAGCTAGTTGATTGACTAGAGCTGTTTGGCAAAAGTAGCTATACAACTAGTTTAAATTTGTTAAATGACTAAATTTTTTTTTAATATTATTGATATAAAATTAGAATTATTAGGGGCAAAAACGAAAGAAAAAAATTTGACAGCTTCTTCCCAAGGACAAACGCTACTTGAGGTAGCTTTCCAAAAGCTACTTGTAAAAGACACAATCTCCAAAATAATATCCTCCTATTTTTGGTCATCAAACAGCTCTACTAGCTTATTGACCAAGTCAATAAGACACAATCTCTTGTTGCCAAACAATGCCTTTAACTACCAAATGATTCAAATAGCCCAACTCGCTTGAAATTAATGAACTCATTGAACTTTTCAAACAATTAGATCAAATGGGCCCAAAAACCAAAAACTCAAACAATATAAAATCAAAAAAGAAGAATTCCCCAATGACCCAAAATATGGGACTAATAGAGGGCAAGTGAGGTGTTCATCTCCTATTGCATAATGAGCTGGCCACCATTAATGATGGCCAGCTCATTATATAATAGGAGGGGAACACCTCACATCCCCCCCCCCCCCCCCCCCCTCCGGTGCTATTTTTTTGGTCATTGTAACAAAGCTCCTCAAAAAAATTTAAAAAAAAACCTTAAAAAGTAAATATAAAATAAAAAACTCATTACCAAAACTCTCAATTCTCTTGCTGGATCGTGTGATCCCAAACTAAAAGCATACATCTATTAATTTTATTGGTGGAAGTAAACCATTATTGAACAACTCGTTTGTATTAGCAATAAATATGGCTTTCAAAAAACAACTTCAATTTTTGGTAAAAGAATGCCTCTCATATTTTTATTCCTTTTGCCACAATGCTATCCGTTTAAACCA
>BQKN01061365.1:0-17629 GCA_022839385.1 Asparagus kiusianus | reverse complement strand
TTTCGCCCACGATGTTTTCCACGTCCCTTGGCAGTTAATGGACACGTATGTGGCGGTTATCGAGGTGGTTTTTTAACCAATTCAATGCTGTCTTCTTGCTGGCGAGACAGCAAAGCCTGTCTCGCTGGCGAGACAGTTCATACTTGTCTTGATTTTCTCAAAACAGTATGAGATTAACTCTTGTGATTTCTTTGAGTGATCTTATCTACGTTTGGGATACCTATTAGCATTTTTTGATGCCTACAGATACCCCCTCCAAAGCATTCCAGACGTATTCTTTTATAGAAGAGTCTGGGATACGTTGGATAAGATAGGTTTTACTTACGACCCCTTCAATGCTTGGTGGAGTAGATCGTGTAGCAGGACTTGTAAATGGCTTCAACCCTTGATCTCTTCTTCTTTTAGTCTATTCAGTTCTTTGTAGAATAGCTAATGTTCTCCCGGCGTCGCGTTTATCGCTCGACCGTTGTTGAGATCTTGAGTCAAAGCTGGTATTTGTTCTTGTGGGTTCAGCTTTTGTCACTGAATTGATACATCCGCTAAGAGTTCATCAGGTTATCCTTAAGAATATTCGGATTAATATTCTCCAGAAACTTCCTGTTGAGGGTAGGGAAACAGTTTAGACTCGTGTACCCATTGGAGTGTCCATCTGCATCGCATTTGGCTTTTGACTAAGAGAATGTCTGCTATCTCATACTGTAAGATAGTGTTTATTGTCTCGCTGTGGGAAACAGTGTATGCTGTCTCGTGGTGCGAGACAATGTTTACTGTCTCGTGTTGCGAGACAGTATTTGCTGTCTCGCACGGCGAGACAGTATTTACTGTCTCGCACAGCGAGACAGCGGGTATAAAATCGCGAACTTAGGGTTTTTTTAGGGTTTTTTACGTCAACTTCTGGGCGATTTTTGGGCGATTTTTGGGCGATTTTCGACCAGTTCTTCACCTCTTCTTCTTCTCTTCGTTTCTGATTTGTGTGGAGCTTTCATTTGGGGAGATTTCCTTTGGATTCGGATTTGGTACATTTGTTTTTTCCCCTTTTTCTTTAAAATTTTACTGTCTTTGGCCCATGCAGTCGGTCTTTAGGATCTCTTTGGTGTTATCCTTGCTGATTTTAAACCCGAAACCCTAACTTTCTCTCTGGATTTTGACAGGTAGCATATTTCCATCATGTCGCCACGTAGATCTCGCGCTCCTCGAGGTCGTCAGACTGTTCAGTCTCCTGAGGGGGCTGCTCCTGTTGCCGCTTCGCATGGGGGTACATCTCTTTTACCCTTTCACGAATTTAAATATTGTATTCCGTCAATTTCATATATATATATATACCTGTGTTTGTATGCAGATCCTCGTTTGTATCCTTTGAGATACCCTCGAGAAGAGCCGGTATCCTCCTTTGAGGGGATCGATGCTTAAAAGTATTTGTTTTGCTTGGACAAAACACACTTCAGAACATGCAGGGGCGATTTCATATCATCCCACATGTGTTGAAAGGTTTTGATATGCCATTATAATGCCCGTGCATAGTAACGCATATCTCCTTTATACATGTGGTGGATGAAAAATCGTCACACCTGTTATGAAATAGCGACTATATCTTATAGAGTAAGATATACCGCTTTCTCTATAATTTTAGGAATATTCTTACACCATTTGTGTGTATGTTTTCTTTATCAGTCCAATTTCCTTCCACTGCCTTTCCTGCTGATGCGGTTACGGGTCAGAGTAACATTACCCATTCTTATTATGAGGGGTTACCATTAATAGAGTCCGCTCCTCAATTTAAATCGGATTATAGTGAAGGAGCCAGAGAACTGATCCGACGAGGTAGTTGCCGTATTCTGCGACGAATAATCATAGACACCACTCTGATTTCAGAACAAGATGACAATCAATGCATAAGGAAGCCGGATTTCTTGTTTGGTGATTCGATAAAAGATCCAGAGATTGCTTTCTGCAAGCCTGCGCAATGGTTGCATCAAAGTGGGTCATCATTCTTATATTTACCCTGGATTCCTCGGGAATATTCACTGTTAAAGTTTAGAAATTTATCCGTTAACCGCGAAATGTTCTGGAGATTAACTGAAAATCACGAGCGCATTCACTGTGGTTTCATTGGGAAAGAAGCTACTCCAGGTTCCAGTGAAAGAGCTTCCGTACGAGGGCTTCATCCAGGTGTCTTAGGTCAAGACAATATACCTCAAAATGAGACGACAACGCAGGCCAACACTGTGAAGAACCGGTTAGCGGCAGCGAGAAAAGTATTACCCAGAGAGAATTTCAGATGTTATGGATGGGTCCATTACTTTGGAGATAAGTGGTGGTGGAACAGAATGACTCGCTATGTGTTGAAACGTTGGGGGCGAGAGTTAGCAGAACTGGGGTTGGCGGTCCCGATCCGTGCTACTATGAGTGGTCTACAGATTAGTGTAGGTCATTTCCTTTGTCTGTTCGAGATCTACAACCCGGACACTAATACATTCTTTACCAAGAATGGAGAGCTCGGACTACCCCTGCATGAAATGATGAAGGTGTCTGGTTTGCCGATGGGCGATGTCCCATATCAAGAGTTCTTCCCAACTACCAATCAGCTGAACAAGATGAAGGATCGGTCAGCTGTGACTCATGACACTTTATGGGAATTGACCTGCCACTATCACATAGCCATGGCCGAGATGGAGCCCAAAGCAAGGAAGAAGTCTCCCCAAATCAGTTTAAAACAATTCGCCGATTATCTGTTCAAGAATCTGGATGATTGTTCGGGAGATGTATGCGGATTGTCTTCTATGAACCCGGGTGAAATCAATCGGCTGTTAAAGAAGACAAACGCCCAGACTTACACCTCTCATTCAGAAGATGGATTTCCGCACGGGACCAAATTCCGTTCTTATCTATGGCAAGCCGGTGTTCCAATTAGCCCTACTACTCTGCTGGCTGGTTTCCTGGCTATATGGCTAAAGAGGTGCGTAGTTCCCTACCAGTCCTCTGATGCGATGCCAACGGAAGTATTGTATCCAGCCGATCAGCTAGTTATAGGTCGCAAATTATCCTTGCTTCTCACTATGGTGGCTGCTATTCACAGTGGATTACGGCAATTAATCACTGTGTTTACTCAGGAGAAAAAGAAACCCTCCGCCAGCCTATCAGTTCCGAAGCTGGAGCTGCCCTACACTTACTTAATGACCTGGTTAGTACTTCACCGGCCAGATTTAATGGAAGATCCTGAGACAGTAGATCTCAGCCTTCCTCTGTTGCAAAATCTTAAGAGTTGCAAATGGATCCAACATCGGTGGCCGGACATAACGAAGCAGTTCAAAATTCACAAGTGTTGGGAATTCTTCCCCTGCTTCCCTCAGTTCTCCGGTACCTACAACACAACTTTATTGGATGCTGAAGACCCAAGGCAGAATCGCACCATCTTGGATGTCGGGTGCTTCAGATGGTTGATGAATATTCGACCTGGTTATTTATTGTTCCGAGTAAGAGACGTTAGTCACATTGAACCCTATCTTCCATGCCGATTTGCTCGTTAATTCGGCTATGACCAAATATACGTCGGCAATCCAAATCGTCATCTTAACTTTCGAGGAGGACTTATTGACGGAGCGAGAGCCTGGTTTTGGAGCATTGCCGGCTGCACGAACGCTGAGTTCGATCTTCCCTTGGAAGCGCCGCCTCTACGGATGACCTTTTTATTTTGTAAATGGTTGCTTGCTGCCAACATTGTCACCCGGTACGGAAGAAGGTCGGAACCAGAAGAAGAGACAGCCCCGCAGCGCTCAAGCAGAGCGACACGTGAAGTTATGACTTCGCCTCAGAAGAAAGAGGCTGCTGAATCATCGAGGAAAGGAAAAGAACCGGCTCGCTCAGCTGGTAGTGAAGAAGAATTTGACTCCGAGGAAACGGAGACTTCTGAGGAGGTGGGTGAGACCGGTTCGAGTTCCGATGAAGCACCAAATCTCCCTGATTCTTTCTTTGAGAGGGGACTTGTACGCCCATCTGCCGCTCCTACTCAACCACCAGATGCTCCGAGAAGAAAGAGAGAAAGAGTCGTTATGACTCAACCCAATCGGATGACGGTGGAAGTCCTTAGTGGCGATGAAGAGGATGAGGAAGATACAATGCCTCTTACTCTTCGGCAAAGATCTCGTCCTTCCGCTCAAGCTCAAACTCAAACTTCTCCCAGAGTTGAATTACGTACCAAACATCGTCACGAAGGTTCTGAAGTTCAGGATGAGTCACGTCCACCGAAAAGGCGAAAGAAAGCTGTTTCTAAGCCACGTGTTCCTCTTCCTGCTCTTGAAGAGATGTCTGATCGTAGTGCTTCTTCTGATAAACAAGGTAACTACTTGTCTTTATCGCTCTCATACTTATTAACGCTCAAACTTATTTCATGTCCAACTTCTGTAGGGAGTCGAGAAGAAGGAGAACTGCCAAGTGATGCTGCTTCTCCCGGAGGTATGGAGACTGAAGAGACCAGCTTTGTTCAACAGATGCAGGATGCTCTGAGGGACGAACCAGTTAGTGTTTTACCGCCTTCAGATATCGACCCATCGGCTCAAGACTCAGGTATTGATCTCTCCCCACTCGGAAGTGAATTCCAAGAAATAAATGAGTCGGGACGTGTACCTCCTCTAACGACTTGTGCGCTCTGTATTCTTTTAGTTAAACTAAAAGAAGTGGGTGCTAGTAGTGAGGCTCTTGAATCCGTTCTGGTCAACGAAGGTAAAGTTAATCTTCGTCTTGAACAGCTTCGTTTAAATTCACATGTTATTTATAACTCAACGCATCCTGTAGATGTCATAATGAGCGCACCACCTGAAGGAGAGGCTACCCATACCCCTAAAGTCGATAATTTCACTGATTTCGACTTTAATATGGACATCTCAAAGGACGATCATCAGCAAATCTCTGATTTGTTGTTGGGGAAAGCCACTGGTGCAGCCACAGAATCAACGGTTGACGCTGGTTTAACAGAAGCAGGTCCTTCTGAGAGTAAGGCTTCTATTCTGCAAACATCTTATCATATATTTTCTTACTTGATTAATCGTGTAAATGTTTGAATTATAAGACCAGTCGCCGGAACTGATACAGCTATAGTCGCTGGAGCTCACGGTCAACCTGGGGGTTGTGATCTATCATCATGGACAGGAACCGAAGTTGATGTTCAATTATCTATTCCTGAATCTCAACCTACTACCCCTGCAGATCCCATGATGATAGAAGTCAATGTAACTCCCCAAATTAGTCCAATTGCTACAAAAGCGAGACCAACTGGAGAAGTTGGTACATCGGCTGATGTCGTGCTTGGAATTGGTGAGTTTTAACCCTCATTCGTTTCAAGTTTCTGATCAATACTCCATTATGCTCATTGCGATCTTTTTATTTGTAGAATCTTCCCTTGAGAAACCCCTCGACTTAGATCCGAAGTCTTCTGAGGTTGAAATTACAGAATCTTCTGACGTAGCTGGTGCATCAAAAGCTGCTACTCCCGAACCAGCTTTGACTGTTCCGAAAATCAGACTACCCCCATTAGACAAGTCGGGTCCTGCTGAAGGTTCTTCTATTAAATTTAGCATGTTTCAGATCGCTTGTATGTACATATATCTTGTACTGACTTATTTGTTCTTGTCGCAGCTTCTTCTATCTCATTATCAGCCCGCATTCAAGAGTTATTGTCTGACGAGGATCCGGAAAAAGTCATCATTTGCTCTGATCTTCACGGTTTCGTCTCTTTTTGGAACTTTATGGTCGATCGTATTCTCTTAAAAGGTTCACCTTTTGAGAATTTTAAGAAACCGTTTGATCGTTATATGTCGGGCATCCGCGACGAAGGATATAACGACTTAGCCGATTCGATCGACGTTTATTTAGTCGACCTGAAGCAACACGTTGAACTTCTGAAGGATCTTCGCACTAAAGGCGTACCCTCCTACATCGCTTCTCATATGGACTTCAAGTTGCGGGCATGGCGCGATTCTCAGAAATCTGCTAACTCTGAACTTCAAAAGCTAAGAGCCCATAGTCATCAACTCAGGGTGCATGTCGCCAAAAGAATACAGGCTAAGATCGATCTACAACGGGATTTAGAGTCGAATCAAGCTGAAATAGACCGTCTAGAAGAGCAACTTGCAAAAGCCAAGGACGCTCGTGAAGTTATAGCATCTGAGTTGACGAAGACAACTCAAATTGAAGAAAACCTATATCAGCGATTGAATATTCAGGATAAGAGACTTGCTGAGAAGGAACAAGAGATCGCTGAACTTCAAAGTGTTGACGAAGAAGCCTTCAAAATTAAACTGACCGCTGAGCTTGAACAGGCTTACGCGATAGAACTTTTAAAACTAGAAGATCAGATTCGTCAGTATAAACTCTTGTAATTAGAGAACATGTATTTTTTTTGTTTGAACGTTTTTAGTCAATATAGTGAACCTTTTTGCTCATTGAGATTTTATTATGATTACTCATTCTTGTTTAGAATAAATAACCATAATACTTATAGGATTTTTGGCAAATCCCCAGCCATCAACGGATTTGATATGTCTTTACCGACTACCGTTTGAATCGGGCTAGTATGTGAATTATCTAAGTCCGTTTCACATATAACGTTGAGCTAAAAGACTTAAACTCTTTTAGACTTTAAACTATAACATTGAATGTGTAGGCTACATGTGTTAGATGTAGACTTATCTCTAATAAGGGATAGAGATAACATCCCCCATGCGTGAATGACATGGATTTTAAAGTGTAGATAGATCACGTTCTCTATGTATGAAAACGAACCTAAGTCGGTGAAGAAAGAACTTGGATATTTCAGTTCAGAGTCTCTTGCTTGTTGGTAGAGAAAAACCCAGAATTGGAGAGGAATAATTTCATATTCCGACTCCTGGTCTCTTGTTTGTTGGTAGAGATAAACCCAGAATTGGAGAGGAATAATTTCATATTCCGACTCCTGGTCTCTTGTTTGTTGGTAGAGATGAACGCAGAATTGGAGAGGAATAATTTCATATTCCGACTCCTGGTCTCTTGTTTGTTGGTAGAGATGAACCCAGAATTGGAGAGGAATAATTTCATATTCCGACTCCTGGTCTCTTGTTTGTTGGTAGAGATAAACCCAGAATTGGAGAGGAAGAATTTTATATTCTATCTCCTGATGCAAAGGAAACTCAAAGTGGGATCTCCACTTAGGGAATCCGGATTGGTTTGAATAATCCTAACTGTCATAAGGTTTGATTATTCAGTTTGTGGACCTCTCGTTCATGGAACGAATCAAGAGGAGATTTTGGTTGTGGTCCTAACTGTAGGAAGGTTTGACCAAGTGGGGGTTTTGAGATGATCCTAACTGTTTAAAGGTTTGATCACTCAATTTATGGACCTCTCGTTCATGGAGCGAATCGAGAGGGGATTTTGGCTTTGGTCCTAACTGTAGTAAGGTTTGACCAAAAGAGGAATATGAGTAAGGTACAAATAACAATGGGTTTGTTGATTTGCATGAACTACTCGGTGGGAAATTTTGATTTCAAACATAAGAATTTGACATGAAATAATTTGTCGACTGGTATAGACCGATGACCATTGGTTGATCTAATCGGTGGGGGTTTCATGATGCGGGGTTACGAATCATCGAGTTTCCCCTTCCATGATCGTACTACAGGGTTTCGTGAGAAAAGATTAACTGTCATTAAATCTCATCTCAACAAAAGTAGTAGGAAGGTCTTAATCATTTTCATCATAATTAAGAATGGGTTATTCACATGATCATTTTCCATTGAGAATAATCAACTGATACCGGGTTATCCTGAAATATCCTGTGTAGGACTCTCTAGGAACTTCCCGTTTTACATAGGTTATCCTGAACGTATTACGGGTAATACTTTTTCAGGAACTTCCCATTTATTGGCATCATTAATTTATTACCATCCTGGGTAACCAGGCGATATGCACCGTTTGAATAGACTGTTTCTATCACAAACGGCCCTTCCCATTTAGGTTCAAATTTTCCCTTCTTCTTAGAAGTGAGAATCATAGGTCTTCGGATAGCAAGAACTAGATCTCCTTTTTTAAAACTTCGTCGTCGGACCTTTTTATCAAAAGTCCGAGAAATTCTAGCTTGATAAAACTCAATTTGTTGCTGAGCTTCCAAGCGCTTCTCATCTAACATCTCTAACTCCTCGAGACGTTTCTGATGATGTTCTTCCGTCATCATTCCCGTTGCGAGAGCGATACAGAGGGAAGGAATCTGTATTTCCAATGGGAGAACAGCTTCGCATCCATATGTTAAGGCATATGGGGTTGTTCCGGTTGGCGTACGGATAGTTGTGCGATAAGCCCACAGGGCTTCGCCGAGTTTGTCGTCCCAATCTCGTTTATTGGTTTTCACCAATTTTGCCATAATTTTGATGATGGTCTTGTTAAAAGCTTCGGCCAATCCGTTAGCTGTGGGATTATAAGCTGTCAATGAAACGTCCTTAATCCCGAATTTACCGCAAAATTTGATGAATGCGTTGCTGACGAATTGAGGACCATTATCGTGTACTATTCACCTTGGAACACCATACCGATATATGATATGATGTTTGATAAACTTGATAACACCACTCGTCTTTACTTCTCTAAGTGGAACTACTTCTGCCCATTTCGAGAAGTAATCGGTGATTGCCAGAATAAAACGGTCCCCTTTAACCGAAGGCGGAAAAATAGGACCTACTATATCCATTCCCCAAGTTTCGAATGGCCACGATGTCGCCAATGGATGTAAATATTCAGGCGGCTGGTGCATATAATTTGCATGTAACTGGCACACTCCACATCGCCATGCGTAGTCAACTGCGTCTTTTACCATAGTTGGCCAATAATACCCGATTCTCCTAAGTCGATCACAGAGTTTAGGCCCGGGTTGATGTGCACCGCATATCCCGTCATGCGCCTCTTTGAGTGCTTGTTCCGCTTCTTTGCTAGATAAGCAACGGAGTAGAAGACCATCGTACGATCGTCGATACAACATTTATGCCGTGGCGTTGTAATAAAATCTCTGTGCTCTTCACCGAATCGATTCCCTTTCTCTTACATCTTCAGGCAATATACCATGTAGGACGTAGTCGATAATAGGAAAACGCCAATCTCGAACTTCGGGCTCAACTGCTGTTGAGTATGCTTCTTTTAACATCCGAGTCGTGGATTGGAACGATAAGCTGGTGGGTCCTCACTGTAATCAATTGCTCTGTTTCGGGAGGTTGAGCCAAGGATATCGACAATGCCGTCAATGCGTCCGCATACGTGTTCTGGAGACGTGGAACGTACTCGATGAAAAATCCTTCAAACGAGTTTTCCATCTCGATGGCCACCTGGTGGTATGGAATCAGGTCTCGACTTCTGACTTCATACTCTCCTCGTATTTGATTAATTACCAGTTGAGAATCCCCGAAAGCTTCAAGGTATTCGACCCCCAGCTCTTTGGCAAAATTGAGTCCGATTATCAATGCATTGTACTCGGCCATATTATTAGAACATGGTCCGGTCAACGAGTATGCTTTAGGCAAGACATGCTTTTCCGGGGAAACTAAAATGACCCCCCACTCCTGAGGAGATTTTAGAACATCCGGGTGCGCTTGCTACATTGGTTGCGCGTGAGGCCCCATCGAAGTACAACTGCCACACTTGTTGATGTGAGGTGGTATTAACTTCATGGGTTTCATCTGGCAGATCGTCGTACAATTCGACTATATCCTTCGTAGGGTTTTCCGCCAGAAGATCGCAAATAGCTCGTCCTTTAACTGATTTTTGTTGCTTAAAGTACAAGTCGTATTGCGATAAGAGTAGAGCCCATCTAGCTAAACGCCAATTCATGGAGGCCGGCTGGGTCATGAATACGCGTATTGGGTTTATGTTGGAAATGACATAAATTGTCTGTCCGACTAAGTAATGTCGCATTTTCTGGATTGCAAATACCAATGCAAGGCATTCCTTCTCGATCATTGGATAACGAGATTCGGCTCCTACTAGTGTGCGACTCAGATAATATACTGCTTGTTCGTGACTGTTATCGTCGTCTTGTGCAAGTAATGCACTTAACGAATGGCTCGTCGCTTTGACGTAAATCAAAAACGGTCTGCCTGATTTCGGTGCAACGAGAATAGGTGGGTTCACCAGATATGTTTTAATATCTTCGAACGCCTTTTGGCATGCTTCATCCCAAATGAACGACACGCCTTTCTTTGTGAGTTTGGAGAATGGCTGACATTTTCCGGACAGATTTGATATAAACCGACGGATATATGCCAATCGACCTTGCAATCCTCTGAGTTCTTTAAGATTTCTCGGAGGTTGTAGCTCATGTATTGCCTTCACTTTGCCAGGATCGATATGAATACCTTTCGTAGTGACGACAAATCTAAGAAATTTACCGCTCGACATTCCGAGGAAAGATTTAGTCGGGTTCATTTTTAGCTGATGACTTCTCATAAGATCGAACATCGTCTTCAAATCTTTAATGTGATCGTTCTTATCACGGCTCTTAACGACCAGATCATCAACGTAGCATTCGACAGTCTTCCGAAGGTGTTCCTGGAAGATCTTCGTCATTGCTCATTGGTACGTAGCACCAGCGTTCTTCAACCCGAACGGCATAACAGTATAACAGAATACACCAAGGGGTGTTCTGAAAGCTATATGCTTTTCATCATCCGGATGCATCTTAATCTGATTATATCCCGAGAATCCATCCATAAATGACATTCTCTCAAACCCGCATGTATTGTCAATGATGACGTCCGTAATTGGTAAAGGGAAGTCGTCTTTAGGACATGCGGTATTCAAATCTCTGAAGTCAATGCAAATTCTGATTTTCCCATTCTTTTTAAGAACTGGCACAATGTTGGCCAGCCAATCAGGGTGTTATTCTTCTCTGACAAAACCTGAATCGATTAATTTTTTAACTTCAGCTTCTATCGCCTCCATAATTTGAGGACGAAACCGTCTTTGTTGTTGCTTGACAGGTTTGACATCCGATTTTATGTTGAGGCTGTGTATCGCTACGTTTGGGTCGAGTCCCGGCATATCTTCGTAATTCCAAGCGAAAACATCGATATACTCTCTAATGAGGGCGATTAGTTCCTCTTTCTCGTCCGGTGGAAGATCACCGCTGATAAATATATGTTTCGGATTAGCTTCGTCACCCATATTAACTTGGACCACTTTATCCTCAGTAGGAGGTTCTCTCTGTTCAAATCGATCGCCATATTGGATGTTCATGTAATGCATCCATGGGTCTTCCCAAATAGGCAACTGATCGTCTTCTTCAGTTGTGGAAGGATCAACTGTCGCCATATTCGTCATTAGGGCTTTGAATTTCTCTCCGATGCTCGTGTCAGAATCCCACATTGAAGTATCGGATGAATGCCCGCTTTTATTTCTCAGTTGGCTAATGATCTGCTGGCAATACTCGTCGTCAGATGACGAAGCGTAACCTAGACCTCTATTATGACTATAATAATTATCCGGTTTTTCTTTTGGTACATAGGTAGAACGGGGTGGAACCCTGACTCCTTGACCAAAATAAAGACCTTCACCGAGCGAGAGGTCATAGCCTTGCCTCTCCATGTAATCATTTGCTTGTGAACTATACCGAGAGAAATGTCGTCCCGGCTTTTCCTCATCTGAGTTGCTGTCCAAGAAAAGATCAGGAGTTGGGGATGGATCCCCTTTTCTAAAGATTATTTCTTTCTCACCCCTGTCTTCGCAGGTAGGATTACCGTTGTTCCAATTGGATTTGGAAGATATTTTGTCGCCGTGCAAGACGAGCGAAGTGGCATGTGCAGACTGGGATCATCATACAATTCCTGCATAACATTATCGAGACAAGGCGAGTACTCTAAATCATCCTTTATTATTTCATCGGCAAGTTGCCAATTACAACTTTCGTCCGACGATTCATCACCATTAAGATCGATTACAAGAGGTTCAATGTCATTTAGTACAAGACCTTCACTATAATCGAGCCCGGCTTCGGTATCAGCTTCTTCTCCGCTGTCCGTGCCATGGGCCGATGGTTCAGTATCGGACTCAGCACCATACAAAAGGGAGTCAGTAAAATAATTTTCTAACCCCTTGAATGGTTGCTTATCCGCGACCACCGTCTTGACCTCCTCATTAGTGTCGACATACTTCAAACACTGATGGAGGGTGGAGGGAACTATAAGATTACCGTGGATCCATGGGCGACCCAATAGTAAGTTATAGGAAGTCTCTGCATCTATCACATAGCAGGTGACTTCAGACTTTAAATCTCCGAGTTGACACTTCACCCGGATTTTTCCCAACGGTCTTGATCCACTAGTATTGAACTTGTAGATGACCGTTCCTGTGGAGGCTAACTTGCTGGCGGGAATTTCGAGGTGGAACATCAACCGAAGTGGCATGATGCTAACAGCGGATCCCGGATCGACTTAAATCCGGTTGACCATGCTCGAACCGATATATCCTGTAAAATATAACGGTCTATCATGCTTTGAATTCCTGACTTGCATATCTTCTTTCGTGAAAGCAATGCAAGGAAATTTGGTGGCTGCCAGATTGCAGTGCTGTACTGATGACTTTGGCTCTTCAGGAGTTGGCTTGATCTGAGTAAGGAACACCTCAGAATCAGCCAAGGCTTCTTGTAAAGCTTCCTTGGTTTCTTTCGAAAGACGAAGCAACTCGTATAGCGTGATCCTTGCTGGGATATTAGCTAATTGAGTCATGACGTCGAAGCGGAACGGAGTATTTGAACTTTCCGGTTTGTCTCGTCCAATAGGTCGATTGAAACGAGGCTGCTTCGGAAGTTGAGCTTCTTTGGGTTGAGGTTCTTTCTCTTTCTGCTTAACAACCTTCTGAGGCTTCTCAACAGTCACAGGAGGAGTCGTAACTACCCCCAGTTCTGAAAGAATTTTAGCATTTGGATTAGAAGTTTCCGGATATTGGTAATGGTATTCATTTCCACCCCTTATAGCGAAAACTTCTTGTTCTTCATCAGAAAATGGCAGAGCTGCTATCTCCTCGTCGTCTTTCTCCGGAATCGCCGAGGCTCTATAACAGGACTTCTCCTTTTCTTTACCTTTCGATTTCTTCTTTGACGTGGATATTGTCCACTGTTCATCTTCAAGCAAATCCGGATGAACTCAAAGGATTTCGCCGTTAGGGGTCGTGTGTGACACTAGCCCTTTTTGGCGCTGTCCATGAGGGTCATCGTTGATGGTTTGCATCTTGACCTTCGACACTGGCTCGGCTTGAAACCAGGACAAAGGAACCGATCCGAAGCTAATGGAGACTGCGTTTGCACCCACCTTCTTCTCCTTTGGCTTCGGTGTCACAATACCAACATCAATTAAGGTTTGTATTTTATCTTTTAAGACATAACACGCCTTAGTGGGATGGTGGACCCTCCTGTGATATGCACAATATTTTGGGTCATTAATCTTCTTTGCTTCCTCTTGGTTTGTGACCGGTGGAAGCTTGATCTTATTGTTTTCCAGCAGGTATTTGAAGATAACCGGAACTTCATCATCTTTAAATGAATACTCCTTTGGGAATCTAGGCTCAGAGGGCTTAAACTGCTTCTGAGGCTGTTGATTCTGATTCGGCGCCAACTGGAATAACGACTGCTGCGGTTGTTGTTGCGGCGGCTGTTGTGACGTTTGATGCACGTCGACAGCGGCTCCCGACCCTCTTCCTCTGCCTCGAGGATTGAAGTTCTGTTTCTAATTTTGATTGTTAGCTAGTGGCTGACCCCTTTCAAAGTTCCTTCTCTTGAGAAACCGTTCAGCTTGCTCACCTCTAACTCCCATAACCTCTAATACATCTAAAGACAGGTTGTTATGACATGTCTGTAGGATGAATTCTTCTATGAGTGGATCTCTGCAGTTCACTGCTTTGTTCCGGAATCGTTTGACAAACACATCAACCGACTCCCCATTCTTCTGCTTCTCGTCCAACAACATGCCAATAGAGACCTCCGTGTCGTCGTCGAAGAAATTGGTGAGAAACAGTTCTTTCATATCTCCCCAGCTAGTGATACTTCCGGCTTTCAGGCGTCGGTACCAATCGAAGGCAGGCCCACGGAGGGTTCCTACGAATGACCGAACCATCAGGGCTTCATTTCCTGATATCGCGCCGAGATGTGACTTGAAATAAATCAAGTGCTGAGTTGGTGAACCCCTGCCATCAAAAGGAGTAAAGTTAATCAAATTAAATTTTGGGGGATAAGGAATGAGATCCCACTCCCTCGGGTACGGGTATGGAATGCCCGTTTTCTTCACTTCTTGAGTCGTCATTAGAGCATTGACTTTGCTCTCAAGATCCTGCATTTTCTTGTCTTCTTCCTCAGCCTTCTTCAAATAAACTTGAGTAGGTTGGGTAGCTGATTTGACCGGACCGCTTCCAGAATTGTCTTTATCAGGAGGAGGATCATCAAAGATAGTCTCGTCTTCTTTGTCATCGTCCTCAGCTGTATGTACAGGTCTGGCATTGTGTTTGCTGGATTCTGCCTTTTGGCTCGATTCCAGTTGACTTTGTTGAGCTTGCAAATCTCGTACATGCTGCTTTGTCAACTCCATCTCCGTTTTGATTTCAGCTCTGATCTCCTCGCATTGTTTGGCCAACGCTTCTTGCAGTATCTGAGCTAACTGGTCTGGCGTGATGGCGAATGATTCTCTCGCTCGCCCCACACTGGACGTAGTATCGTCTGAAGCGATAGCGGAACAAGTATCTGACAGCTCGTCTTCTGACGATAAACCTTCATGCATCCTTTTGTAGTCTCGACGTCAGTTGGCCCTCCGTCGTAACCGCTCCATTCTTTGAGAAAGACCCTGCTCAACTCTCCCTTCTGAAGAGAAATCAGGGTCAGGGTTGACTAGATGCTGTTTTCCTCTGCCGGTCATATTAATGGTGACCTCAGGGAACTCATCTTGCCGCCTTGAAGGTTTCCTCTGATTGAAACGTCTTACTTTAGATTTTGACGCCTCGTTCGAAAGTCTTTGAAATACAGAAACTCGTTTTGCTTTAGTTTGCGAGCAACTGCATTCCGTCAATACTGCCTTGATGAGTCTCTCGCATGCGCAGTGCGATTCATCTTCTTAGACAATTCTTTTTCTTGAGTTACTATTTTGATAGTATAGCTCATCACTACCGTGATTTGAGTAACCTATCTTTGGTTTGTGAACCTTGTTAACATGCACAGGACGATTGTTTGTCGTTTCTGGGCGATCCAAGGCTAAATTTTTAAACACACCCCTTTGCGGGTGTGGAGTCTTCATGGGTCCTAAACGAGAATGAACCGGTATTCTCTCGTCTTGGACCTGAGCAATTCTGACAGGAGGGTGTTTACGACCCCCTGCATAGGAAACCACCAAGGGTTTGTTTGCCGAATTTGGGTTTTCTCTGACTGGTTTTTTGCCTCGATCGTCGACCGAGGGACCAAGGCGATCTGCCATGGTGATCTTGAACTTAGATAAATCTGGGCTAACCCAGGACTTCAATGGTGATGCAGCAGACGGGCCCTGAACAGATGCTTGCGGCGCCTTCGGCATCCAAACCTTACGGTTCTTTGGTGGCTTTTCAGACACCAACTCCTTCTTGATTCCTTGCGTTTGTTGGCAGAGAGCACGAGCGTGGGCGGCCTTCTCCTTACGCCTTTGTATCCGTTCCTTTAGGGTTGAACGAGCCCTTTTGACGAGGGTCCATTCCTCCATCGTAAGCTTTGCAGAAATATGATTATCTTGCCGCTGAGGTAACTGAGTCATTTTCTGTTTTCTCGACTCTAGGTCCGCATAGTAATGGACTCCGTCGGTTTGTTGCATAGCCTTGGTCAATTGTCGAGCACGGCGCTGGCGCTGTCTCTGACGAGCTCTCTTTGTCAGCACCGGTGAGCAATTCATCAATGACTCCTTAATTGGTACTGAGTCACTTGGAGCAGAAACGTTGCGGACAGTTTCCTTAGCAACGGTCGGGTGAGAATCTTCACCTGCAGCCTTCATTGGCACTGCAGACTTGAAAGTTTTCCTGGAAGAGGAAGTCCTCCTGCACTTGCGCGGGGAGGAAGATCTTGAAGACGAGGATGACAAGTACTCCTCGAATTTCGCCTGATCGAATTCGTATTCGATCTCTTCGCTGACGATGATCTTTATCGGTTGCGACACGGCGGCCTCGGCAGCGAGGCCGCTGGCTCCCACTGTGGTCGCCAGTTTGTTTTCGTCAAAAGTTGCTTTTATCGTAGATTCCATTAATCTTCGGTCGATTACAGAAAGTTACAATGAAAAATAAGTAAAATTACAACTCCTGAGAAAATAAACGCAGGATCGTTGTTTGGATCACTGCTTTTGTGGGTTCTTTACCTGTGCCGGGAGCGCTTTAGCTCGTGGACCACCGAATCACAGATCGTGAAGAGGGGGCTTATGATTCTGACCTCGTTTATCGAAGTGAGAATTTGAAACGATATCTTATCGAAGTAAGATAGTCGTTCTTCTTGAAATCAAGTCAAAGCTTGAATGTCAAGGGATTGCTCCAAGAACTTAGATCTCTGCTCTCTCTACTCTGGAATGCTCTAACAAGTGCTCGATCCTCGTCAAAAGTGACCCTAGGGGGGTATTTATAGCCTCCGGGGTCTGCAACTGCAAAAACTCAACAACCGAAGAAATTAGTACGGCGAGACAGTGTTTGCTGTCTCGCTGGGCGAGACAGTGTTTGCTGTCTCGGCCCGCGAGACAGTAAATTTACTGTCTCGCCTAGCGAGACAGTGAATACTGTCTCGGAAAACGATAGTTTTTTCTTGTAACTGCTTTCCCACATTTCAAACTCCGTTATTTTGGCAGTTATTCACGTGATTTTCGCCCACGATGTTTTCCACGTCCCTTGGCAGTTAATGGACACGTGTGTGACGGTTATCGAGGTGATTTTTTAACCAATTCAACGCTGTCTTGCTGGCGAGACAGCAAAGCCTGTCTCGCTGGCGAGACAGTTCATACTTGTCTTGATTTTCTCAAAACAGTATGAGATCAACTCTTGTGATTTCTTTGAGTGATCTTATCTACGTTTGGGATATCTATTAGCATTTTTTGAAGCCTACAATACTCTGTTCTTATAACAGATTTCTTATATAAATTGTATAAGTTGCCCCTATGTAACTAGCTATTCAGAAAATTGGAATTCAAAGTTCTGCAAGTGTTGTGTTGGTTAACCAAAATAGAAGCTGAAGGAGACTTTTTATGCTATCAAGTGTTTAGTGTTTTAGTTTACTGATAGTTTTAGTTTGCTGGTAGCATATTTGTATATAAATGTGGTTTGTCGTAATGTTTACTTTTATTTGCCATAATGAAAGGTTACGTAAAATTGGAAGTGTAATCTTTAACATTGTATCCAATCCACTTTTGGGGTAGTGAAAGGGGGCTTGGGGACTCATTTTTTGGGTTACAAACCTTTAAAGAAAAAGAAAAAAGAGAGGAAGAATATAAAACACATGCAATATCCAGGAAAGGCGGTCAATCCTTAATTTGTAAAACGATGGTGAAATGGCCCCCGGGGGGGGGGGGGGGGGGCGGGAAGGGGAGGGGGCAGATATATGTTTTCAGCAAAAGTTGGTTTTGTCATGGAATTCATTGTACCTTCA
>BQKN01061364.1:0-11259 GCA_022839385.1 Asparagus kiusianus | reverse complement strand
GGAGCTGGAGCAGGCCAAAGCCGAGGATGCGCGGGTGGCTCGCGAGCAAGAGACGGTTGATAGCCGGTTCTCCCGACTTTCCTTTGAAGTGGAGAGGCTGAAACAGGTCATAGCTGACGCGCAGGCCTCTCTGGCTGTTCAAGGGGAGGCCCTTGATCAGGTGGCAAAGGAGTTGGAGGGTGTTGAGTCTCGCCGGAAATTGACCACTGACTCTGTTGGGGAGAAGGATCGAGCCCTCAAAGATGTCAAGGTGGCCATTCAAGACTTGATCTCGTGCACTGAGGAAGAGATTCGCCGAGAGGTCTTAAGGAGGCTTGAGCTCCGCCATGCTGAAAAAGTTCGTGAGGCGGAACTGCGGTTGAAATCCTTGTAATTCGCCTTTAATTTTTTGCTGTAACAGGACTTCTTTTTCATGAATGAAATTATCCTTTTGCTTCTGGCGATCACGGCTTGTGTGCATACTATATTTAGTATAGATATTTTAATGCACTAGTTGATGTTAAGTTGAGGGAAATTTCCCTTGGCAGATTCCAGCTACAGGCCCGTTTCGTCTGCTGGCGAATCTTACAAATTGATGAATTCGCAGTTGTTCTGTTAGCGGCGATTCCAGATACAGGTGGACTCCGCTTTTAGCGGGTCGTGTGTCCGCCCACGTGCACGTCAGTCACAGAGACGTGGGTGCGCCGTCTTGCCTTAATTGCGGTGCGACGGGTCTCTTCGTCCTTCACGGCCGATCTGGGCCGTCGGTTAGAGATCATGCCCCGAAACCGTCAAATCTCAACCGTTCATACGGGATGCGGGATATTCGGCTTCCTCCTTAACTGTTCGGGACTGAAGGGTCCAATCGAACCGCACATAACCTCCTAGGATCGGGGTATTTTAGTACCTTTTCCCTTCGTCAAGAAAAACCAAGGCTTTCTCATCGTTCCTCTTAGAAGAGATCCTGATTACCTTGTGTCTCCCAGATGGCACCGAAGACGAAGAGGGTTACTTCCAAGAAGAGGAAGGAGGCATCTTCCTCGGGTGCGGCCGAAGCAGCCACTGCCGAAGGTATGTTCCCAGTTCAAACCCTGTTTAGACATGGATAGGTATCTCTTGCTTAGATCCCTCCTCCATGCCCTCACTGTGCTTCTCAGCCCACGATGATGCACCGCTTCCTGAGGAGCACGAGGCGGAACCTATCTTGATATCCGATGATGAGCCCGAGAGCCCGGAGGCTCCTCCTGCCTAGGGTTCTGCTCCGCAACCAGGAATGGAATCTTGTCTCGAGGTTCCTCCAATTGCGGCGCTCGCCCCTGGTCAAAAACCTACTCCCCCTGGCTCCTCGTCTTGGCAGGCCCGCGTCGAGGAGTTCGAGAACGCCGTGAGACAGGTAATTTCTCTTGTCGATCTCGGCTTGGGTAGTTTTGCCAGTTTCAGGCAATCTCTCCTGGATCGTGCGGTAGACATTCGACGATCGGGTGAAAATCGGCTTTTCACCCGTTGTATGCGAGAACTACGTCTTCTGGAGTCGCGTATGACAGGGCTAGAGGCATTGCTGCGGGAAGGCCCCGAAGTTTATATGGAGTCTTGCCTGGCTTTCATCAAGCGTAGGGAGGCCCATGAACAGGAGATCCGTTCTAAAGAGATCGCTGATTCGGAGTACACCGCCAATTTCTGGGTGGATCATCATCGCTCGTCAGAGGAGGAAGTCATCGACCTTAATCACACGATAGCTCGCCTGCGAACCGAACTGGGACATGCGGAGGCGAGGTTGGAGAAGCTCCAGACCGACGTCGTCATTGCCCGTGAGAAGGCTGAAGCGGCAACTCAGCGCCTCTTGGTGTTGCGGGAACAAGACGCTGTCGCTAAGTCGAACTCCGAGGAGCGGATTAGGAAAGCGGCCGAGGACAAGGCTTGAGAGGACCACGCGAGACGGGTGGCATTGGCCAAGGCAGAGATTTCCACTTTCAGTGTGTTTGATTGAGATCCCCACCATGTATTCGTGCCTAAGACACTTTGTTTATTTGTCTTGCTTAATTTTGAAACTATGCCATGACTCGTGAAGTCATGACCTGTTCAGATGTATTATCTTAAACACTGGGTGCATGTTTTGCTTCTTCGAACGTAATATTATGACTTGCGTGATTTGCAAAAAACATAACTTTGTTCAAATGTACTGTCTAGAAGCATTTGATGCAGTTTGTCTTTTTCCTCGTCGTGTTCCTTTTGGATATAACCCCTTTAATATTTCTTTGGCATGGCTATCAGCGGTTTCAGGTTGCAACACTTGGGCGAAAACTCAGCTTGAGTATGGCTCAGCCCAGAGGATGGCGAATTCGCTGGGAGAGATGTACTGAACCGTCGGAGAGTTCGTTTGAAGGTTAACTTCATCCTTCGGCGAATTCACACCATGGGCGAGTCCCGAGTCCTGGCGGATTCGTGTCGACGTCGTTGGCGAATTTAGAACACGAGCGAGACTCGGATTGTGGCGAGTTTGTCTAACCGTCGGAGATCCAACTGCGGGCGAAACTCACACCACGTGTCGGTCGGTAGACCCAAGCGCTTGCCAACTAAGGCTCTGCGAACTCATTAATGCTCATTTATTGGTGAAGCGACTGAACGCTTCACCTCTTGCTCAATCCGATTGGTCTGTTCGGTGTGTCGAGAGTAGCCTTTAATGGCGTTGAGTTCGAAGCGTCACGGGGCGTTCGGACTGCTTGATGACTTGAGGTGACGAATCTCAGCCGTTCGATTCTTGAGATATACTTCCGCACTCGTCCTTCTTTAGGAGAGTTCTGACTGCTTTGAGAGAAATTCGTCAGAAAAGAAAAGAAAACTTCTCTTTCCCATGGCTTCCTCTTCCGATCACAGCGATGCCGAAGGTGTCGGCTCCTCCGCCACCGTCGTGGATGTCGGCGCTCCGTCTGCTACCCCGGTGAGA
This sequence comes from Asparagus kiusianus, assembly GCA_022839385.1. NCBI lineage: Eukaryota > Viridiplantae > Streptophyta > Magnoliopsida > Asparagales > Asparagaceae > Asparagus > Asparagus kiusianus. The sequence goes on along the minus strand of BQKN01061364.1, from coordinate 8,336 downwards.
CCGGTCCAGGGATATCCTATTCCGGACCCCGTGGCTCACCCTGCTTTTGTGCCGCTCCAGGAGTTGGTGGATTTGGTGCACGGGTGCGCCCTCTCTGTCAGCATGGGCGGTGAGCGATACTACGACTCGCTCCCCCTCGTAGAGGCGTTTCTGGAGGCGATCCGCCGTGCGGGCGATGACTCGCTCACACAGCGATGTGAGCGAGAGCTTGAGCTCGTGGAGGGGTGGATGTACCGCCTCGAGGAATTGGCTCATGAAGACCTCTCCCACGAGTCACCGCCTCTCCCACTGCACCTCCTGCTAGAGCGTAACGAGCGGGCGAAGCGGATCCAGGCAAAAGAGGCTGAGCTCAGACGCCTACGAAAGCGACACCAAACGGTACTGGACCGGATGGACGCTTACATGGACCGGGCTTTCTTCGAGGACGTCGGCACTCTCCGCGGCGAGGCGAAGCTGCAGGAGCGTTCGTGCAAGGCGGGGAAGCTCGGCGAGGCTGCCAGGGAGGTGGAGAGGGCGCTGGAGCTCCTTCGCCAGGAGGAAGAGGAACGCAATGCGGACCTGGCCAGGCGGCAGCAGGAACGGAAGGAGAAGGCGAGGACCCGACGTGCGGCGGAGCGGGCTGCGCTCAAAGCCAAGATCGGCTCTTTTAGCCTTCTAAAATTCTTGTAATGCCTGTTTTGCTTATGTAATTTTGTCAACTTAATCGGTGCCCTGGGCATCACAACTAAACTGAAAACTCTTGTAAATTTCGGTCCGTCGTGGCCCTTTGGCTTGTTTTGCCTGTCTTTGTTTTGCATGGATGGTCTCCCTCCATTTCTTCTTTGTGTGTTGCTGGGAACCTCGAGTTGAATTTGGTGAGCTTCTGACCATTTTGTTCCGAACTTAGTCATTTTGGACCCTTGTTCTGCTCTCGGTTGCTTACAGCGTGGGATCGGGTTGACTCCGATTTTTGCGTTGTAACTCTAGTGGGATCAAGAGAGTAACACTCGGCTTGCAGCAGAGAACAGTCATTCGCTCCTGCGGCCGACTGAAAATCTCAACTTCAACTTGCCATTCGGCAAGCTGTCGCTTGAGGAATCGGCAGAGATGTCGTTTGCCAACCTGCTCTTGACAGTTGTCGTCGTCTGAATAGGCGGCGACAGATGATAATCGAATCGTCAGGGATGTAGGAATATGACGTTCGATTGTTGTAGGGGCCCTCACGTGGTAGGCCGCTACCCATCAGTTATCCTAAGGGAATGTTAGGATAGCTGGAATAGGCCAGATAGTTCAGGGACGTAGGAGTGTGACTATTGACAGAAGTAATAACGCGTCGCGTGGTAGGCTATTACTTAGGCTATGTTATTCATCGGAATAACGGCGCCAATCATCAGAGGTGATCATTAACCTGATGGGGTTTTGTCACGATTGGAGCGACTGTGGGGGACCTACCATTCTTATGAAGAGGATTGGTAAGTAGATTGTGTCAGAGGTTTAATGTTAACGTGACATGGAATGTCGTGATTGGAACGACGTTGGGGACCCGCCATCCTTTGGAAGAGGATTGGCGAGTTGGGTTGGTTTGTCGTGATATGAACGACTTTGGTGGATTCGCCATTTCGTTAGAGAGGACAGGCGAAATGAATTGGTTTGTCGTGATATGAACGACTTAGTGGATCCGCCATCTCATTGGAGAGGATAGGCGAAATGAATTGGTTTGTCGTGATATGAACGACTTAGTGGTTCCGCCATCTCATTGGAGAGGATAGGCGAAATGAATTGGTTTGTCGTGATATGAACGACTTAGTGGTTCCGCCATCTCGTTGGAGAGGATAGGCGAAATGAATTCCACCAGAGGCTTTCGCCATAACGGATAGAGTAGGGACAGTTTAGCCTCATATACCAGTTGGAGGGTTCGAGGGCCAGTTTAGACTCTTGCACTCATGGGAGTTGGTGAAGAAGAACTAAGGATAGTACTTCTTCAAGTATTTGCCGTTGATGGGCATCATGATCTTGTCGCCGTTGGGCTTGACGAGGCGGTAGGCGTCATTCGAATAGACTGTTTCTATTACGAACGGCCCTTCCCATTTGGATTGGAATTTGTCTTTCTTCTTGGAGGTGAGAATCATTGGCCGGCGGACGGCCAACACCAGCTCTCCTTCCTTGAAGGCTCGGCGTTTGACTTTCTTGTCGAAAGCCTTGGCCATCCGGGCTTGGTAGAACTCAATGTGCTGTTGAGCTTCCAGCCGTTTGTCGTCCAACGCCTCGAGCTCGGCGAGTCGTTGTCGGTGATTGTCTTCCACCGTCATCCCCGTTGCCAAGGCAACACGGAGGGAAGGTATCTGAATCTCCAACGGCAATATGGCCTCACAGCCATATACCAAGGAGTAGGGCGTATGGCCGGTCGGCGTGCGAACCGTGGTGCGATATGCCCATAGGCTTTCGCCAAGTTTCTCGTTCCAGTCGCGTTTGCTGGTTGAGGTCAACTTGGTCAAAATCTTGATGATCGTTTTGTTGAAGGCCTCGGCCAAGCCGTTTGCTGATGGGTTATAGGCCGTGGAAGAGAGGTTCTGCATCCGGAACTTGTCGCAGAACCTGGTGAATGCGTGACTGACGAACTGCATACCATTGTCATGAATGATACATCTTGGTACGTCGTACCGGTAAATGACGTGGTGTTTGATAAACTTAATCACGTCGTTAGTCTTGACTTCTCTCAAGGGGACGGCTTCGGCCCACTTAGAGAAGTAGTCAGTGATCGCAAGAATGAAGCGATGACCTCTTGCCAATGGCGGGGATATCGGTCCAACTATATCCATCCCCCATGCCTCGAAAGGCCACGAAGCCTTTGTTGGGTGTAGGTCTTAAGGTGGCTGATGCATATAGTTGGCGTGAATCTGGCATTCGTGGCAGCGCTTTGCGTAGGCAACGGCGTCTTAGCCCGAGCGATTTAGTTTTGCCAGCTTCTGTTGATCAGTCGTTAATGACTTCTCCGATCTCTTAGCCCGAGCGATGCTTGTTCAATCGATTTTTCGATTGGTCGATCGATTCTCTTCCTTTTTTTCTCGATCTCTCCTTCCCTCCTTTTTAAGTTGCCGCAAGGAGCTTCTTTTTAAGTGAGAGAGGGACAGTTCGGTTGTCCCTTGAACCATGGGATGTGACCATACACTGTTCAAGGACATCCTATTGTCCCCTGTACAACAAACGGTTGTCTTTTGGGGTTACATGTCGTGTCACGTCATGTAGGAGCGGGAAAGCCCTTACTCGCACTCGTGACGGCGACTGCCAGACACTTGAGTGGACCTGGACAGCTCGTCGAACGTCGGTGGCTCTGACCTTTCGCTTGGAGCGCGGTACGCTGCATTTACGTGGACGCAGATGGCTCTGGCAACCGTCCGCTCACTTGTGCGGCGAGGTACCGAGTGACCATCCGGCGGTCCTGGGGTGCTGTACCCTTCCTCCCCTTACCCTATGTCTGAATAGGGGCGGGAGAATGGACGTCTCGTGCCTGGACGGACTCCCGACAGCTTGCCGCGCGGCAGCGGCTTCGGCTCTCCATTCTGATGGGTGAGGTGACCCGCATTTATGAGTATACAGGCCGGTTCGGCGCCCGTCTCGTTCGCTTGAATTACGGACTGCCGTCTGACGAACTTGGGGTACTGTGCCTCCTTACCTTGTATCGTGGTAGGCAGAGAAGGCTTGTTCTTGGAAACCTGGTCTCTGGCTCACGTAAGCAGACGTGGCTCTTGGCAAGTGGCCTTGGCATTTGGGGGCGGATTTGAGCTCCTCTTCGGCAGGCGGATTTGGCTAATGAAGGCGGATTCGCCTCACTGGCGGATCCATGTGATTTGGCGGGTGCGACCGATGTGGGGGGCCCTCATGCCGGCGAATCCACTTAGTAGGTTATTCTCCTAAGAGAGGGTGGCCCTGTTCTGTGGTCGAATTCGTTCACTAGTCCACCGCGGTAATTTTTACCGTCTACAAGACCCCCTTCAAAGTTTTCAGACCAAAACCGACTTACGTGTGGTCTGGAATACTTTGAATAAAGCAGCTTCGGATGGATCAAGTATATTAGGATTTTTAGCAAACCCTCAGCTATCAACGGGTTTGATCTGCCTTTACCGATCACCGTTTGAATCGGGCTAGCCATACTATTCCCCTCAGTATGATGAGTTGTCGAGTAGTTTCTCTTAGGCTTAGCGCTAAGATTTCTATTCTGACCCCTAGCCGTCTAGGGCGCGGGTCTCAATGAAGTCCCCTTGTCGGTTTCTGGGTTTTGGGCGAGTTGCCTGCTTCCTGAAGGCGAGTTGAGTCGCGCGGGCGAAGTTAGGCATAGGTGGCGAAATTTTGAGTGACTTGCGGATTTCATTCGAGCCTTCGCCATCGAGACTTTACTTTTGGGCGAAAGTAGGCCTAATGTGAGTAAACCACGTGTCCATTTACGGGGTTTCGTGTTTTTTCAGCTTAACGCGGCGTAGTATTATCATGATTCGATAGTTTGGCTCCGCTCCATGTGCCTCGTTCTGATCGTGGCCGTGGTTTTCGAATTCAACCGTTGGATGCAATCGTCGATGAGGGTGATCTGGACCGTCGAATTTGATCGTGGCCATGTTTCCCGTTCGTGGGGGATTCGCCTCTCGAGGGCGATCGCGGCCACGTGGACAACTCCCCCTTTTTAAACCCGCTGTTTTCCTCCTTTGGGATTCATCGTGCTGTTGAATCTTGAAAAGAATTCCTGAGACAAGAGTTCCCGCCCCATCTTTCAATGGCTCCAAAACCTAGGAGGCGCAAAGTGAGGGGTGCAGGCCCTGGAGGTTACTCCGATCGTCTCTCCGCCGGCATGCCCGCCAGCGCTCCGGAGTTGCGCTCAGGTATGTCGATGGGTTTGCTGGATGACCTCGTGTAGGTCTTAGGCGTCGAATTTGGGGAGATGAGTGTTGCCCATTATCCCGAAATTCCGCCGCCCTTTGGCGGTTTCCCCGATTTGGGGCAAAGCTTGCCCTATTTGCCTTTAGAGGGTAACCTTTGTCTCCGTGGGCGAACTCAGCCTGATAGGCGAGTTCGACTTTTTCCTGTTAGAGGGCAGTGTCACTTGTACGGGTAAACCTTGTTCGAAGTGGGTTCCCCCTTTTGACAGGCGATTTCGCCCACCTCTGCTTGATGGGCGATTTTACCCCTACAGCGGATTTTGTCTTAATCGATTTTCCTTTCTTGCAGCAACTCTCTCTGATGAAGCATTCCCGGAGGGTGTGGCCATTGGCCACGCCGGTGGTACGAACTACACGGCTCCTCCCCGATTTCCCTCACTGGCTCCAGTACCAGCGTTCACCGCCGACAAGCCGAATGGCTTGATAAAGAGGGTCACAGACGGTCACCACTTGACACTGCGCGAGTTGATGACCGATGCGGCGCTGACAGATGATGCTAGGGTGGAGTTGCCGAAACCTCAGTTTTTGTTCGGCGATGCCACGACCGACCCTTCTGCCCTGCTGCTCAAAGAGAGCATGTGGTTCCACACGGTGGAAGGGACTCGTTACTACCTCCCTAGCATGTCGAGGGGGTTCTCGATCGTCGAGCTGCGGTCCCTCGCGGTTCCTCGGATGATGAACTGGGAGTTGACCCCGACTCAAGATGGGGTCACTTGTGGCGTTTTCACGGGCTCTACCGCTGGATATGGAGTGGATGGCTCATGTAAGCGTGTGACGGGTCTGCGTCCTGGCTTAATGTCCGCGGAACTGCCCGTGGGGGAGTCGATAGCGGCGGCGGAGACCTTCCGTCACTGCTTCTTTCGAGTCGGAGGGAGCTTTCCCCCGAAGGATTTCAGAGCTCCGGGGTGGGTCTATTCTGCGCCCGGCAGCGACACTTGGTGGTCCAAGATCACCGACCGTGTTCTGGCTGAGAATGCTGATCTCAAGAACACGGAGCTGTACGTGGCCGTCGAAGCTACCCGACATGGCTTGTGGATCAACGCCTCTCAGTTCCACAGCATTTTGGAACTGTATTGTGCGGAAAGAGGCACATTTTTCACCCCCAATGGTGAGCTCGGTATTACCCCACACGAGATGTACGACGTGTCAGGGCTGCCTCTGGGGGACTTTCCTTACGAGGAGTACGTCCCCGATCAAACCGAGATCGATCAATTGTCCAATCATTCGCCCTTGGTGGTTGAGACTTTGTGGGAGTTACTCTGCCACTACCACATCTGCCTCAGCACCTTGGGGGTGGCAGATCATAAGGGGAAGAAGAAGGGGATCAGCCACAAGAATTGGGCTGATTACTTGTTCCCGGGGAACGATGTTAAGGGGAAGCCTGCCCTCCCGTTGGGCATATGCGACCAATCCGAGGTGGAGGCGAGGATAGCCGAAGAGGGGGGACCGTGACTCTCGACCGCGATGAAGGTGGGTTTAAGTCTGGTACAGTCTTTCACTCTTTCCATTATCAGGCGAAGTCGCCCATCTCAGGGAAGGCGCTGCTTGCGGGGTACCTCATGTTATGGTTAAAGAGGTGCGTGATCCCCACTCACTCTTTCGAAGCTCTTCCTGTGGAGGTCGTGTACCCGGCGGTTTGTTTGGCTCACGGGAAGTCTTACTCCCTAGTATCGGCGACGATAGCGTGCATCCATCGGGGGCTTCGTACCCTGACAGCTCAATTCTGCCGCGTATCGGCCACTGATGAGGGAGAAGGAGAGGTCATCAGGACCCCCATCCCTCGGGTAGGGCTGCCGTATACGTATCTGATGGCGTGGTTCGTATACCATTGCGAATGCCTGATGAGCGCCCCGGCAGTGATCCAAGGTGATAAGTTCGTCCCCTTCGTCCAGCGCTTGGAGAGGTGCTCCTGGAAATGCAAGGATATCCCCGACGCACGGAAGACGCTCTCCCACTTCGGGTATTACAACTTTCGCCGCTTTTTTCCTTACTTTAGTGGGGGCGGATATGGAGAATCTCTGAGGGACGCGTCGACGGCGGATCACTACACAACCCTCCCTCGCGGCGCCTTTCGGTGGTTGGTAAACATCCGGCCGGGGTACTACGTCTTAAGAATGGGCTCCACATGCTATCTCGAGCCATATGTCCCCTGCAGGTTTGCCCGCTAGTTCGGGTACGATCAATTGTACGTGGGCAACGCCAATCCCCATCTGCGCTTTGAAGGAGGGCTGGTGGACGGAGCTCGGGGATGGTTCTAGACTCATGCTGGTAGCACCGATGCCCGCTTTGAGTTACCCACGAAGGATCACGACTTACACCATACGATCTCATATTGTCGGTGGTATCGGGACGCCAGTGCCAATCCTGTTGACTTTTGGTTTCAGAGCTCGTGCCTGGCGGAGCGCGGGCGTCATCCAAGAGGAGCTCCTCGACCTTCGAGGTGGAGGGGCCGTGCAACGGCTAGGGAGCTGTTCATGGAAGGCCCTGCAGGAGGTTCTGAGGGTGAGGGCGCGGGCACAGACGAATCCGAGGCTCCTGAAACGTGAGCTCCGCCTCCCAGTCTCCCTCTAGACTCCCAAGGCGAGCAGAGGGAACCTGTTGAGTTGACCCGGGCGAGCAAGCGTCTGGAGCATGCCCGGAGTGCGATTGCTGGGCGCATGGGGGCGCCTCTCTTATCTCCGAGTAGTTCGTTGCTCTCGAAACGGCAGCGAGAAGCGGCGGAGAGCTCTAGAGCGGAAGTGGCCAAGAGGGCCCGTGGCGAGGAGACTATGGTGACCACCAGAGCGGCGGCTGGTCGGGCCGGTACTGTCTCTGGGGCGAAAATTGTTCAATCTACTCCTTCTGCCATACCGCAGGCGGCTCCGGCGATTTCTAAGGACACGCTTCCTTCCTCCGGTGTGGAGTCGCAGGCGGGGGTCTCGACGACTCCTGCACCCACGCCAAGAGGTAATCTTTCGGCGCAACGCCCTTGTGTAAGAAGTCAAGTTCGTATTTTCTGACTGCTCATATTGAATTCATGCAGGTGTAGCCGAGAAAGCAATCCCCATTCCTTCTGACGAAGAGGAGGGGAATGGAGATGAAAGGGAACCAGAGGGTCCAGGTAAGCGTGAATTTCATTGCTGCTGACCCTTCTAGGCCAAGGGGGGATTAATTGTCATCATTTTCCTTGTATCCGCAGCTGGCCCCTCTCACGAAGCTACTGGCAAGGAGGATCCTCCCTCTTGGGAGGGTCATTCGGGCGAATCCGAGACGGACGACGATGCCTCCATTCATGAGGCGCTATCAAGCGAAGAGGAGGTAGTGGTCCCTGCGGATCAACAAGGGGGAACCCCCACCTCCGAGGGAGAAACGGTCGAGGGTGAACGTTCGGTGCAAGAGTCTTCAGCTCAGGGGGGAACTCCCGTTGGGCTGATGGTCACTTCCTCGCCG
>BQKN01061363.1:103546-129505 GCA_022839385.1 Asparagus kiusianus | reverse complement strand
TATTATTATTATTATTATTATTATTATTATTATTATTATTATTATTATTATTATTATTATTATTTTGAGATATTCGCCTAGTTATTTCATAATAATTTCCCCCTATGTATGTCCTCAAAAGTTGTTCAAGTATGGGTAAATTACACTGAACCCCGAAGAACTTTTAGCATTTTGTAATAAATCTCTAATTACTTTTGCATTTGTAGATAACTGCCATAAATTAGACGCAAATAAACATAAAAAGGCATTTTGAAAGTTAATGGGCTCTAGTGAAATTTACCCAAAAGGTAATCAGTTTTTTTTTGTTGTAAAAGTTATTGAGAGTTTATTGTGATTTTGAAAGTTATGGGGGATCTACTAGAGAACACCAAAAATTCTTAGGGGTTTAGTGCAATTTACCCTTGTAGTAAATATCAAATGTTTTTGCTTACTTCAAATTTTGTATTGCAAATAAAAAATTTAATCAAAATATTGAATGCCTTGTTTAATTCTTATTCTGATTGTATATATTCAATATAAGAAATAAATTGATTAAAAACACAATTACTACTTAATTATTTATAGACTCATAGTTCATGATAATTGAGTATTATAATCGAGGCTGGCATGTGAAGAAAGCCAATGGCCACAAGATACTGAACAACATTATTAGGTACATAGATATAAAAATATGGTGGATGGCATGAATGTAGCCATGCAATTTTTCAAGATCTCTTTTTGAAGTACCAATGTATTGTGTAGTTTGTCCTTCCATTGGCCAACAAAAAGGGTTCATATCAACATGCTCTCATGGCAATCGTCACCCACACATAAATAAATATGTTAGTAATCAGTTACATTATTCTTTTGTCATATTTAAGTTTGTTACATAATTGTTGTCATATGATAATTGCCACTCACTTGGACCACACCCAAACACCAAACGGCTTTCTCCCATCCATGGTGGATGCCAAACCAATCTTTGCTTTTACTTCTTTCATCTTTTGTGTCTTTTGTTATATTATCACTACTATTGACTTTCTTTTTAGCTTTTGAGTTTTCTCTCTCTTTTGATTTTAGTTTTTTGTTTGATAGGTTAAAGAAAAGATTAGTCTTATTGGTAAAGTTATTATATGTGTCAGAATTTTTTTAATTTGGATCTGAATTGAATACCATAATATGTATATTTATATATATATCTATAACCTTCGAATTCGAATCTCCTTTCCCAATTTCTTTGAATTCGTTCTGAACATTCGATTTGAACATGAATATTTTTTCAAGTCCATGAATATTTATCAAATATTTCTTTAAAAGCAAATGAGATTCTATTAATGAGAACAAGATGAAATCCGATAGTAATGCATGTTGCTATTTGCTTGGACTACTTTCGAACAAGAAGAAAGAGATGGTGAAACAGATAAGGAGGAACAGGGCGGCGACTAAGCTTCATTAATGGGGATATCACCATTAAGAGATTTATTTCCTTTTTGTATCCCCAACCTATCTTCCCTCCTCAGCAAACTTTTAAGATCCCGCCTCCCTCTAAGCCTGTGAGACTCGAGAGCCTCGGTTGGACCTGAAATTGCTATTTCTGGCCATTGCTAGAAATTGCAGGTCCTTGAAAATACAAATGAAAAAGAAATTGAGATAGAAGAGAGATATGAGATTGAATTGAGGATGAGAAACCAAAGTTTTCTATTCATAACTGTTCTCTGATTACATCTCCTCTTTTTATACTGTCTCTCAATTAACAAAACAAGAAAACGTGCACAAAAACGTGCACATGCTTACAACTAACAAAACAGACTCTAACTGTCTGTAACAAACTTTAACAGACTTGGACATTTATTTCAATTACCCTAAACTTCAAGGTTTTGCAAAACAGTCCCCCCTAAGCCTGGTTTCAATGCATTTGTCTTCCAGCTCATCCAGCTTCCTGTACACCTCTCTCCATCTCACCCGACAGGTCAGGTGCTTCAATTCCAGCTGCTCCGATCCCTGACAATTCCCCTCCCCTTGAATTTGACCTTGTCTCAAGGTCAAAAGCAGGGAATCTCTTGACAAGATCCCAATAATGCTCCCAAGTAGAGTCTAAGGAAGAACGCTGCTTCCATTTGACTAAAACTTGAGATACTAACTTCCTTCCTTGAATTACAGATCTCCTGTCCAATATCTTTTCCGGTTCATCAACTAGCTCAGCCACATAGCTAGGGAGATCAGTTTGAAGGGTAATATCAGCACCTATTCTTTTCTTAAGTTGGGAGACATGAAACACAGGATGAATCAGTGCCTGAGTAGGAAGCTGTAGCTTGTAGGCAACCTCCCCAATTTTTGCTAAGATTTGGTAAGGCCCATAATATTTAGGTGAAAGCTTGTGAGTTTTATAGGAAGAGACACTCAATTGCCTATAGGGCTGAAGTTTAAGAAATACCCATTCTCCAACATCAAAACTTCTGGGGCTTCTATGCTTGTCAGCAAATCTCTTCATCTGTTCTGCTGCTTTCTTTAAACTATCCTTAAGGAACTGCAATGTTATATCTCTGGAGAAGAGAACTGAATCTACAGACTCCACCTTGCAACTCTTGGGAAGGTATGAGAGTAATGATGGAGGAGGTCGGCCATAAACTGCTTCAAAAGGTGTAGTATTGATTGAAATCTTCCATGTAGTATTATACCAAAACTCAGCCAACGCCAACCATTTACTCCATTCCTTTGGTTTATGACAGCAAAAACACCTCAGATAACACTCCAGATTTTTATTAACTATCTCAGTCTGTCCATCAGTCTGTGGGTGATATGCTGAGCTGAATTTAAGCTGGCTTCCCTGCAATTTGAAGAGTTCCTTCCAAAATGAGCTAGTAAACAAGGAGTCCCTGTCACTAACTATGGATTGTGGCATTCCATGGAGTTTAAACACCCCATCAAAGAACACCTGAGCAACAGTTTGAGCATTGTAGGGGTGTGCTAAGGCAAAGAAATGTGCATATTTTGATAGCCTGTCAACCACAACAAATATCACTGATTGATTTCCACTTTTTGGTAGGTTTGTGATAAAGTCCATGGATAAATCTGCCCAGATATATTCTGGAATAGGTAAGGGTTGTAGGAGGCCTGGGGATGCAACATTTTCCCCCTTAGCTCTTTGACAGGTGTCACAGGATTGTACATGTTTTTGGACATCTTTTTTCATCCCTGTCCAGTAAAAAGATCTCCTCAATCTGTGTAATGTTCTGGTAACACCAGAATGTCCTGCAGTAGGACTGTTATGATGTTCCTTCAATAATGCAGTTTTTATTTCTTGTGCATCAGAACTGAGTAAAATTCTGCCTTTATAGTAGTAGATGCCTTCTTTTTTGGAATACTCCTCAGTACTCACTTGCCCTTGCTGTAATTTCTCATCAAGTTCTTTATAGAAAGTATCTTCAGTGCATAAGGTCCTGATTTCCTTCAACTAGTCATTACTGACCATAGAAATGGCTGAAAGTTCAACTTCTTCTTCATGAACTCTGGATAAACTATCTGCCGCATTATTCAGTCTCCCTGGTTTGTATTCTACCACATAGTCATATCCATGTAGTTTAGCCAGCCATTTGTTCTGAACCCCTGCCTGAATTCTTTGCTCAAGGATATATTTTAGGCTCTGGTGGTCAGTCCTAATAACAAAACTTCTACCAAGCAAATATTGCTGCCACCTTCTAGTGGAGAGAATTATAGCTAACAATTCCTTCTCATAAGTAGACAGGGTAGCATTACTTCCTTTCAGAGCAAAACTGAAGTATGCTATTGGCCTTTCCCTCTGCATCAACACAGCCCCAACTCCAGTACCAGATGCATCACACTCAATCACAAAGGGAATAGTGAAGTCAGGCATAGCTAAGACTGGAGAATTTGTTAATGCTTCCTTCAGGATTTTAAAAGCACCCTCTGCACCTGAATTCCAACCAAACTGGCCCTTCTTTAAAAGACAGGTTAAAGGCTGGGCTATTGTTCCAAAGTCTTTGATAAATTTCCTGTAATATCCAGCTAGGCCCAGGAATCCCCTCAATGCCTTGAGTGATCTAGGAATAGGCCATTCCACTATAGCTTGAATTTTATTGGGGTCTACACTAACCCCCTCTTGTGATACAATATGCCCAAGATATTCAACTTGTTCCTTGCCAAAACTGCATTTAGATAGCTTTGCAACTAATTTGTGGTCCTTCATAATTTGGAAAACTTGCTTCAAATGTGTTAGATGATCTTGCCACCCTTTACTGTATACCAAAATATCATCAAAAAAGACCAAAACAGTCCTTCTAAGCAAACTTTTAAAGAGGGTATTCATGAGAGCCTGAAATGTTGAGGGTGCATTCGTGAGACCAAAGGGCATCACCAAGAATTCAAAGTGTCCACTATGAGTTCTAAATGCAGTTTTCTGAATGTCAGGTTCATGCATCCTTATCTGGTGATAACCAGATTTCAAATCTAACTTGGTGAAGAACTGTGTCCCATGAAGCTCATCAAGAAGCTCATCTATGACTGGTATAGGGAATTTATCTTTAACAGTGGCTTTGTTCAAAGTTCTGTAATCTATACACATTCTCCAGCTTCCATCTGATTTTTTAACCATGACTACAGGTGAAGAAAAAGGACTGTGACTGGGTCTAATGATTCCCTTTCCTAACATCTCTTCAATTTGCCTTTCAATTTCTTCCTTCAGAAAATGAGCATGCCTGTAAGGTCTGATACACACTGGTTTTGTTCCAGGCTCAAGTGGAATTCTGTGGTCTATTTCCCTGGCAGGAGGAAGGTGTGCCAATTCTTGGAAAATCACATCATATTCTTGAATCAACTGATGCATGTCTTCAGGTAATCCCTCACTTAAGCCTTCCCATTTTGATTCCTGCAGACTTACACTACACAATTGAATCATGAATCCTTTTTTCTGTTCTCTAACTGATTTGGCAATGCTCTTTTCATTGACTAATTGCATTTCCCCTGGAATTTCCCCCTGTAAGGTTCTTTTGATTCCATCACTCAAGAATGTTACTTGTAATTTTTGGAAATTCAATGTGATGTCTTCTAAAGTCTTCATCCAATCTGCACCCAGTACAATCTGACTGCCTCCCCTAGGCATGACTAACAAGTTGACCTGTATATTTACCCCTTGACAATCAAGTAAGACTTCCTGGCATACCCCAGCTCCTTTGATCACCTCCCCACTGGCTACCAAGACATCAAAGTTGCTAGATTCTGTCACTGTCAAACCCAGTTTCTTGACTAATTTGGAATTTATGAAATTATGAGTGGAGCCAGAATCTATCAAGATGCTAATGGCTTGATTTTTATAATAACCCACTATTCTAATGGTATGGGAGGCTGTTATTCCACTGAGAACCTGACAGAGATAGATGGAGCCCCTCTTACTAAGCTTTCAGCCAATTCAACTGCTACATGTCCAGCTTCCTCTTCTAAGGAGTCATCTACATCTTCCTCCGTAACCCCTGTCATGATGCCCTCTAATATGAACAAGCGCTTATCCTTGCATTGGTGTCCCCTATGCCATTTTTCATCACAAGTGAAGCAGATATTCTGACTCCTTCTTCTTTGAATTTCTTCAGGAGTGAGCTTCTTGACTTGTGGATTTGATTTCAGTCTTTCTTGAACAGGGGTCTCGATAGATGTACGAGTTGAAGGACTGCCTTGATTAAAGACATTCCAATTCCCTCTAACTTTCTTCTCATTTTTTTGTTTATCCTCAAATAATTTGGCCAAGGATACTGCCCCCTTCAGAGATAAAGGTCTCGCAGCAGCTACTTCATACCTCAACTCATCCTTCAAACCCCCTATAAATTTTTCTAGTACATGACGTTTTGAGGGTTGATCATCTAATAGGCCTAAAGTTTGCTCAAATTTTCCCAGATAATCTCTCACAGTGGATGTTTGCTTCATAGTTGAGAATGTGTCATATGGTCTTAGAAGTTCACTAGGCCCAAACCTGGTAATGATTTCTCCTTTAAAGACCTCCCAGTGATTATAGTAGTCAAGATTTTTTGTAAACCATCTAAACCACTGTAGGGCCTCATCCCTTAGATAAAAAGAACAGACCTTAACCCACTCATCCTCTTTGATATCATAGTAATCAAATATTTGCTCAATTTGTTCCAACCAAGAAATCACATTCTCAGATCCAGAAAAAGATGGGAAATCTAGTCTCAGAGATTTCGGTTGAACTAACTTCTGATTATTAAAGAAGGAGTTCTTGTGGTTCAAGAAATTACCATGATTTTGGCTAGGAGTTGGAGGATATTCACCAGACAGATCAATCCTCCTCTGTAGTTGAGGATTATTCTCCTGAATTTGATTATTATTGCCTCTAGACCCCGTTCCCAAGACTCCTGGATTGATTCTCACGCTATTGTTTAATGAACTCAGAGCTGCCTGATCTTTGGAGCTCTTGAGTTCTTGCAATTGAGAACCTAATTCTTGCAATCTTGCCATTACTGTCTGATTGATGAGTCCTTGTTGATTGAGGGTCTCCTCCATGCGATTCATTTGGCTGAAGAACCTCTGGTTGGGAATATTTCCCTCCAAATGAATTCCCTGTTGAACTCCCTCGTCGGCTGAAGCTCCTTCCTGATTCCCCATGAGATCTTCAGCACCAGCTTCAGCCTCAACCTGCTCTGATACCAATTGTGAGACTCGAGAGCCTCGGTTGGACCTGAAATTGCTATTTCTGGCCATTGCTAGAAATTGCAGGTCCTTGAAAATACAAATGAAAAAGAAATTGAGATAGAAGAGAGATATGAGATTGAATTGAGGATGAGAAACCAAAGTTTTCTATTCATAACTGTTCTCTGATTACATCTCCTCTTTTTATACTGTCTCTCAATTAACAAAACAAGAAAACGTGCACAAAAACGTGCACATGCTTACAACTAACAAAACAGACTCTAACTGTCTGTAACAAACTTTAACAGACTTGGACATTTATTTCAATTACCCTAAACTTCAAGGTTTTGCAAAACAGTCCCCCCTAAGCCTGGTTTCAATGCATTTGTCTTCCAGCTCATCCAGCTTCCTGTACACCTCTCTCCATCTCACCCGACAGGTCAGGTGCTTCAATTCCAGCTGCTCCGATCCCTGACAAAGCCATTCGCCCCCCTCACCGCTAAACAGCCCACCCCTCTATTCTCGTCTCTGGCTGACCTCTTCAAAAAACCGACCCTTGCGACGCCTTCGTCTAAATGCTTTATTCCCCTTCCTGACCACTTCAAGAAAACCTTACCCTTAGAAAGGGCTTGGATTTTCAGAATAGCTTCTCTGGGACAATTTTAAAGTTTTGAATATCATTCCTAAGCTTTACCGTTTTATGAATAGGGAATTTTTTTTTGAGAAAAATGATGACAAAATCCTCCCAAGTTGAGATGGAATTTATCGGTAAACTGTACAGATATTTTTTAGCTTTGTCCTTAAGAGCAAATGGAATAAATCTAAGCTTAATTGCATCTTCAGTTAATTCTCTCATTTTAATCATAATACACACTTCCTCAAATTCCGAGATAAAAATATATGCATCTTCTGTTTTATTACCAAGGAATTTGGGAAGCATGTTTATGTAATACGGTCTAAGCTCAAAATTTACTCCATTTACTTCGGGAAGCCTTATGCAAGATAGAATTGTATTTCTAGTGGGGTAACACATATCCTAGAGAACGGGTTGATTTGCCATTTCTTGGATTGGTTCAACACGGATTAAACGATAAGAATTATCCCTAACCCAAGTTTGCATACACCAAAACAACTTTTTTTAAGGAAAGAAAGAAAATTAGTTTTTTTTATGAGAAGAAAAGGATAAAGAAAAATCCTAACTAAAACAAATCAAAGTAATCACTTTTCAATCACTCTAATTCTAGGGTTTGGCCTAACTCAACTAGACCAGCTCCTAACCAAAAACTCCTACAGTGAAAAGATTAAAGTTTTACCCAGGTAGTTAGCCAGGTAAGGATAGTACTAGAGGGTGATCAGTGATCAATTAAGTACATCGTTCCTTGCGGAGCGCTTTACGTAACCCCTAAACCTTGCCTTAGACACCAACTAATCTGAGAAAACTTAAACCGGTTCACTTAAGGATTTCTTGTTCCTTATTGAGCTCGAGTCCTTAGGGGCCAACGTCTAATGAGTTTTAGAATGTTTGAATTTGTGAAGTGAGGAATTAGTGATTTGTGGGCTAAGAAAAGGGTGATGAAATCCCTTACATTATCTTGATTAGGGGTTTTGCCCTTAAGAATGTTTTAAGTATGTGCCAAATCAAGTGCTACAATTACTTTGGTGAATTCCTACTAACTATATGAAATACAACCCTAGAAATTAAAAACAACTAAAAAGGATGAGAAAAAAATCTTTATATATATATTTTTAATTATGGTAACAACAATCAAATGTGAGAAGAGAGCTCTTGTTTGAATTTATTATCTTGTTAGTTAATGTCCAAGTGAAAGGTGAATTTTATTGTGGTCAACAAAAATAAAATCTTTTTTTTAAATCCTAATTGTCTCTAATTGTGAAGTTAACTAAAAATAGTGGAATTAAAAATGCTAAAAAGAAGATTTACCCGAAAGCAATTCTCCAAGTTCTTAATCTTTAATCCAAGATTTTCAAGCTCCAAGCGGTTTCTTCACAAGAAAACACACAAGTTAAAAAACCAAAATAATAAAATCCTATTTTAGCACCTTCCCCGACAACGGCGCCAAAAACTTGATGCGGCATAATTATGTACCAAAATTGCAAGTGCACAATTGATTAAGTTATAGTATAAAAAGTTATCGATCCCACGAGGAAGGTGCTTTTAAGAGATTATTAGAATAGGTTCTTATGTTTTGTGCGTGACAAAAATAGGATTAAAGAATAAGTGTGATTGTGATGAGTGATTATTGTGAATATATGCAAGAGACAATAAATTAAATTTTAGAAAAAAGAAATAAGAATCAAAGAATAAATAAAATCTTAAGACAAGAAAGAAGAATGAATAAAATCAAGAAATAAAATCAAAAATAAAAAAAAATTCAAGAAAGCCAAGATGGAGGATTCAATTAAAGATATGAGAAATCTAGAATTTAATCCACTAGCTAATCTCAAATACAAAATACAAATTATTCTCTTTTTCTTCAACTTAGATTTATTAAGCATAGACTATCAAACCATTTAAGGAAAGTATAACCTATCAAATTATCATCTAAGTCAAAATTACTATTCATGATAAGAACAACAACAAGATAGTAATCCTAGAATTCATAAGCATAACCTATCAAACCATTTAAGATAAATATATATTAACCAATTCTTCTTCTACCAATTAGTTTTCTAGTTGATCATCCTAGACATGAAAATTTTAAGTGAAAGAGAATAATTCATACAATATAAAAGAAATTAGACTAGTTTCATACATTTATAAGATTCTTACAAGAATTAATTTCATATCTTAAGAAATAAAAGCAAGAAGAAAAATAACTAATTACAAAAAGAAAAAGAAAAGAAAAATCTAAACTATGAACAAGAAATAAATCTAATTATAAAGAATTAAAATCTAAACTATAAAATAAATTGCAAAAATTAAATATAAGAAAATAAATCTACTCTACAAATTAAAGTGCAAAAAAAATAAAAAGACAAGAAAATAAAGCTACACTACAAGCATGAATGTAAATCTAACTAATAAGCAATAATAAAGAAATTACTAAAAAGAAATAAAAGAGAAAAATAAAAGAAATACAAACCTTCAAATTATTCTTCATCTCCATCCTCATCATTCAACAAAGAGGAGAAAAGAAAAATTTAAAGTGGAGAAAAATTCTTTCATTAATTGTAACAAAAAGTTACAATTTTTGGAAGGTCTTCTCAATTAAGAGTAACCCTCCTCTCCAAATGGAGTTATAAAATTTTTTACACCTCTAACCTCTCACTCTCTACCCCTATTTATAGTAAACATCAGTGAATGAGAGCCATTGGATTGAAATCTTATCCAAAAATAACAAATTTCAGCCTTAGATCTATAACAAACTGTACGTGGACGGATATCGATGCTGGCATCGATATGGGTATCGATGCTGGCATCGATACCCATCATTCTCATGTTGTTGTCCGAGCTTCTCTTTTTCTTTGGGCTTGGGCTTTTTGATTTGGTTTTTCACTTTGTCTTCTTGAATTCCCATTGGACTTTTCTTCATTTCTTCATGCTTTATTGTTTTGATTTTGGGCTTTTGGATAAATTAACAATTTGATTTTCCAATGGGCTTCTTTGCTTCATTTCTTCAAGGGGTTTTGATGAGAGATGAGATTTTGAGCTCTTATTCTTCATTAACCTGCAATTTAAGATAAAAGCAATTATTAGTGACATATTTATTCATATAAAATAGATAATGAGGATATAAAATTGTAATAAAATGTGATTATCATATCTCAATGGTTTGATCCTCACCTTTAATTCTCCATACTCTATGCAGTTTTGTAGGTCAATTTTATTCACTCATCCATAAAAGATAAATACATAAGAATCTATGATATGAAGACCTCACCTTATTAGCCCTTGGCTCCATGTTGTACTTATTAAAATGGTATTCGCTTTCTTGTAAACTCTGTGGACTTTGATAATATATCAAACAAAAAAGTTGATGCACCCTCATCTGCTACATATCCGTGCCCATAATTATATTTTAAATGAACTAAATTTGTATCATTTCTCCATTAGTTTTTATATATTTAGTATTCTTATTAAATATTTAACATCTATACACGTTAGATATAGTTTGATAATTATATTCTCATCGGGGAAGATAATTAAGTTGCACCTAAAGCTATGGAAAACAAACACTAAATAATTGTTTCACTCAATTTCTACATTTTATTTTTGGAAACCACATTAGTAAAACAATTCTTTAATATATCATGCTTACCTACAAATATTTTTGAAAGGGAATACAGTCAAATAGTAGGATGCTCTTTTCTTTGAAAATTTAAGTGATTTTATTTAAACTAAATGAAATTAATCACAAGTCTAAAGAAATGCTTTCTTATGTTTCTTGTGAAAATTAGCCACTTGTTAACTCTTTCGTCTCTATATTTTCATGCTATTAGTTTTCTTGAACTCAATCTTTACCTTTTTGCACTAAATTCTCCCCTTTTATCTTTGTTTGTGCTTTTGTATACTCTGATAGCATTGGTGGTTTCTCATGTTATCTTTTAGGTTTTGTACTTGGAGTGTTCTATGGACACAAGATTGAAAAATGGCAGATAAAGATCAATTAAAGTTTCTTTTTCTTTTGTCCCTGAAGTTCATCTCATGCATTTTATGCCTTTAGTTAATTAATATTTTTCTTGTTTGTTATGGTTATTGATGTTGCTGTTGTTATGTTGTTGGTGTGATCTACTCCCATGAAGCTAGGTCGTGATGAGATTGTAGGCATTTGGAGAATTCAAGGTATATTCATATTCCTTACTCATATTCAAATAGGGTTTGTAGTGCTCTTATGACCAAATTTGTGAAAAGTGAAATGAAATTCATAGAGCTAAATAATATTTGTAGAATCACAAATGTTAAATGCATAACGTGGATAACATGGGTATTTCAACTCATAATGCTAAATAATATTTGTTTTAATTTTCATTTTTCCTTTGTACTAAAGCTAAAAACTTGTGACGGGAGGAAGAACTCGGCATGTCTATATGATTTTTTACTACTATTTTCTTTAATGAGTTAACTACATGATTTTTGTTCTTGTACCTCTATTGATGTATGATATGGGTGTATCTCTCTTCGGAACTTAGCGATCCTCATGGGAGCTTGAGGATAGATGATTCTCATAATAGCATGAGAATAGAGGTATAAAACAGTACAGTGGAACGCAGGTGAAAGCGTGGAACAAGACGACGAGCAGCAAATTCGAAGAATCCAGTTTTCAGCTCGTGAGTTAACTCATACATGTACATGAGTCGACTCGTCAGGTTAAGTCGACTCATGATTGTCATAAGTCGACTCACGAAACCCAGCCGTTTTGTCAAATATTTCTGACCAGTCGACTCATCAGTTCACGAGTCGACCCATGTATCATGAGTCAACTCATCTCAGATATGAGTCGACTCATTGCTGGTTTTTATGTTTTGTCCAGTTTCGGACGAGTCGACTCATCTCAGTCATGAGTCGACTCATCGACGGTTTCCTAGTTTGGTTGGGTTTCTATTCACATGAATTCTTGTTGGTTTTGTCCTTGGTTATTTAGCAAATTGTCATCCATATTTGTACACCTATATAAAGGGTTGTTTAGGGTTTCTAAACATCATCTTAGATCAGAGAGAGATTCTAATCAAGAGAGATTAGGGTTTAGAGAGGATTAAGAGGTTGTTCTCGATTCTAGTGAGATTGTGAGGGAGAGATTTGTAATAATTGATTCTTCATAATCTAGAGAAGGTATTTTCCTTCGTCATGCTGAACTGTTCTTGTGTTTTAGTTGTCTTCTTCTCAACCCACCTTTTGGTAATTCCGTAACCAAAGGGTGCTCGTACGGCGACTCGTATTAAGTTGGTATCAGAGGAATCAGGTCCGATGAAGGGAATCATGTGTATGGTCCTGACTCGATCGCAATACAAGAAGCTTGGCGAGATCCTTATTTTATTGGAAGGAGTCTATGTTTTAAGGAGGAAGAAGATGGCTGAAGGAGACAATTTAGCGAGGATTGATGCATTAGAGAAGCAGATCGAGCCGATAGGTTCGACTCTCACACAACTCGTCAGTCTTATCCATGAAGGTGACAAACAAGGTGAATCTTCTTCGAAGAAAATTGTTGAGTCCGATGTGAAAAGAGTAGATTCAGATTCCGACGAGGAAGAGGAGACCGGTAAGACCGCATTGCATTAAGGGGATAAGAATCCTTACCAGAACCTGAAGATTAACTTCAAGGTGGAGATCACTGTTTATGATAGGAGTGTAGACGTCGAGAGGCTTGATGACTGGATCAAGCGGATGGAGACGTATTTTACTCTTTATGACTACTCATCAAAATAGAAGATTGTGTTCGTGACTTTGAAGCTTTCAGGGTATGCGTTGACGTAGTGGAAATCCTACTACAAGCAAGAGAAGAAGACGGTGTCGTGGAACAAGTTCAAGGAGTTACCGAGGAAGTAGTTCTACCCGATGGGATTCCTTAAAGAGCATTGGTACAAGTGGTACGGCTTGCGCCAAAGAGTCAATCAAACCGTTCAAGAATACACCATGGAGTTCCAGCAGTAGGTGATGGTTCTCAACATTATGACAGAGGAATATTCCGTGTTTATGAAGTATATGGTGGGATTGAGCGATTACATCCAAAAGGAGATGAAGCTATTCACGATGGAATCTATTACAGAGGTGAGCGTGAAGGCTATTGCCCTCGAGGGCAAGCAAAAGAAGGCAACGAGGCTAAGGGAGACTCCAAACAGACGGGAGGCGAGTCTAGTGGCTCTCAATCTAAGGAGGAGAAGAAGGGTAATCTAAGGAAAACATGACTGATTTGTGGTTACTGCGAGAAGACAGGGCACGAAGTTGATCGATGCTGGGAGAAGTATCCTCATCTAAAGCCAAGAGGGTTGAAGAGAAAAGAGGAGAAAAAGGTATACGTGATAGCACAGGGTCCGAAGGAAGTTCCTAGGATGACAGAGCCTAATAACAGTCTCAACCTTATAGCGGGAAAACAGGCCACAACAGAGGACGAAGACCCGAGAGAGTAACTCTTTGTGCTCAAGTTACAAGTGAAGACCAGTTTGGTTGATACCATTGTTGATTCGGGCAGCGAGAAGAATTTAATATCCGAGGTATTAGTTCAGAAGCTAGGTCTGAAGACGGTCAAGCATCCGATGCCCTATCCATTAGGGTAGATTCAGAAGGAGACGGGGCTGAGTGTAGTTGATCAATACACTATCAGATTTGCGCTCCGCGAGTTGTATATTGATGAGGTCACAAGCGATGTTGTTCCATTGGATGTTTGTTAGATTATACTGGGTAATCCGTACTTATGGGATAGATATGTGATCTACGAAAGACATGCTCAGAAGTATACATTCACCAAAGGTGGTGAAAAGTTCATATTTCGGTCGGCATCTCTTCCAAAGGAGACAAACTTGACGACGGTGACGCGAGCAAAGAGATTAGTGAATGCAAGCAAGAAGTTTGTCTCACTATGCATTAGTTTTCGAGAAAAGCCATCGAAAGAGGATTGCATGTTGGTGCGGAAGACGATTATGACGAGACGCGGGACGAATAAGTTATTTTCGATCGGACGTCGAGACCGGGTTCCTAGCAAGGCCAGGTGGTGCAGAAAAGATGGAGGAGCTCGAGAGTTTCATCAGCAAAAGTTCTAACTTGAACGGGACTTCAAGTTCTTAAAGGGGGGACCCATGATACGGGTGTATCTCTCTTTGGAACTTAACGATCCTCATGCAAGCTTGAGGATAGATGATTCTCATAATATCATGAGAATAGAGGTGTAAAACAGTACAATGGAACGCAGGTGGAAGCGTGGAATGAGACGACGAGCAGCAGATTTGAAGAATCCAGTTTTCAACTCGTGAGTCGACTCATACATGTACATGAGTCGACTCATCAGGTTGAGTCAACTCATGACTGTCATGAGTCAACTCACGAAACCCAGCCGTTTTGTCAAAAGTTTCTGACCAGTCGACTCATCAGTTCACGAGTCGACCCATGTGTCATGAGTCGTCTCATCTCAGTTATGAGTCGACTCATTGCTGGTTTTTGTGTTTTGTCCAGTTTCGGACGAGTCGACTCATCTCAATCATGAGTCGACTCATCGACGGTTTCCTGGTTTGGTTGGGTTTCTGTTCACACGAATTCCTATTGGTTTTGACCTTGGTTATTTACCAAATTGCCATCCACGTTTGTACACCTATATAAAGGGTTGTTTAGGGTTTCTAAACGTCATCTTGATCAGAGAGAGATTCTAATCAAGAGAGATTAGGGTTTAGAGAGGATTGAGAGGTTGTTCTCGATTCTAGTAAGATTGTGAGGGAGAGATTTGTAATAATTGATTCTTCATAATCTAGAGAATGTATTTTCCTTCGTCATACTGAATTGTTCTTGTGTTTTATTTGTCTTCTTCTCAACCCACCTTTTGGTAATTCCACGACCAAAGGGTGCTCGTACGTCGACTCGTATCAATGTATATATCTTATGTATATTTTCTATTTATAAGGTGTACTTGAATAGCAAAAATACTATTTATAGGGTGTATTCAAAATGACAAAATATGAAAGATTTGAGGGACATACTAGCAATTTTAAGGTTTGAGGGACTATTTTAAAATATGAATTTTTTTAGTATTTTACTTGCTAAATGGCACTTAAATACCCTATTATTTCATCATCTCAAACCTTGCACTCTAAGTTGTAAAAATATAGCGCTTAAATGCTCTAACTTGTTCAAATCTGACATGTTACTACATTTAGTTGGTTTGAAGTGAGAAAATTCTAGAAAATATTGTTGGACCCTTGAGGGGAGGTGATTAGGGTCTTAAGGCTATAATTGTGCAATAAAAATAAGACAAGCAACACACCACAACAATGAACAACTAAAGTAAAGGAGATAGAGTTAGAAATCGTTATCCAAGTGACGCGTGATGTGTTACCAAGATTCGGCCCGTTGACCTATGTCCCCTCTCCCCACTCTCGAGGAGAATCCACTACACAACCCGGTTTGGAAGCCGGAACTTTTTCTACACAACGATCTCTACAAGATCTCACAACTACACAGTTGATCACCACAAGATCTAACTCCCACACAGTTGATCTCCACAAGATCAAGCTCACAACAGTAGTAATGGTGTACAAACTCTCTCTTTATAATGTTCCTATGGCAATGAGAAAGATTACACTTAACCTGGGATGTGAACTTGAAAACAGAGAACATGTTTTGAAAGTTTAGGGTTCTTTTAAAAATAGTAAAATAAGTTTGTAGGATGTTTCAAAATGGACAAGAGCACTTGAAAGAAGAGGGGAATGAGAGTTTAAATAGGAAAAAGATCAGCTGCTAAAACCCATACCCATTTCCCCTAAAACCCGTAAGAAATCATTATGCAAATCTGTACTGAAAAGTTTCGTTGGATTAAGCGGCGGTCGACCGTGAAAATCTCGCGGTCGATCGCGAGCCACTCTCGAGGCTCAGAAAATTTCTAAATACTTTTGCGGTCGACCGTGAGAATTTTCGAGCTGACGGTCGACAGCGAAAGTGTCTGCAGCCCACTCAGAAAAAGACACAGGCGCGGTCGACCGTGGCGGTCGACCACGAACTGATACATGCTGACACTGTTTTTAAAACATGTTTTTAACTCTTTAAAAATCTAAAAAAAATATTTAAACGACTTCCAAAAAAATGTGTAACTTTATAAATTGTTTTTAACACTAAAAACAAATTGTTTAGAGAGGGAATTTTGTGAATAGGTCCTCATACTTGTGAAAAATGATATTTTGTCAAAACGCTTAAAAATATAAGTATGAAAACGTATGTGTGATATCCTAATAGCTTCAAATAAAATCTATAACTACTTGCCTACATTCTATCACTAGAAAGAAAAGAAAAACTAGCTAATATCCTCACATAGAATTACAATTCTTTAAGTCTTGATATAGCTTGAGTTGATGAAGCTTTGACTTGATTGTATTATTCTTGATTAACATTTGCTTCATCACTATGCCTCCTCCTCCTTTGGATATCATCGTTGTAGCTCATATTCCATCCAATCCTCCATATGTGATACTAACAAGCTTGATATATATATTAACTACAATATCACTCAACAAGCAATTAGTACCGATAATGGTGGTTGTAAAATATCATCAAAACATAAGGGCTAACAATCTCCCCTTTTTAATGATGACAACCAACCATTATAAAGGAGCAAAATAAATATAGCTTATAGATAGATGCTCCCCCTATCTATGAGCTCCTCCTTACAATGTGCACAAATGGGGAGATTTCTCTCCCTCTTTGTCACCATCAAAATAGGGTAAATGAAATGGTAATAAAAAATGCATATAAAATGCAACTAACCAAGCAAGCAAATAGAACTTTCACATAGTGCATAAACCCAAACCATTTCTTATGCGACAAAAATCGTCTTCACTAAGAGGCTTAGTAAAGATGCCCACTAATTGAGATTTAGTGTCAATATAAGCAATGGATACATCGTGCCTCTCTACATGATCGCGTAAGAAATCATGGCGCACATCAATATGCTTGGTTCTAGAATGCAAAACAGAATTTTTTAAAATATTTATAGCACTAGTGTTATCTCAAAAGATTTTTATATTTTAAAAATTCAAATCTTAGTCAACTAAACTTTGTTTCATCCATAAAACTTAGGCACAACATAAACCGGCGGCAATGTATTCCGCTTCCGTAGTGGACAAAACAATACAATTTTATTTCTTAGAAGCCCAAGAGACAAGAAAATTACCCAAGAATTAACATGTACCACTCGTACTCTTACGATCTACCTTACATCCGGCAAAGTCGGCATCACAAAAACCATAAAGATCAAAAGAGGTGCTTTTTGGATAAAATAAACCAAGATCAATTATTACATTAACATATTTAATAATCCTTTTAACCACAATTAAATGAGATATTTTAAGAGAATCTTGAAAACGTGCACATGCACACACACCAGACATGATATCGGGTTTACTAGCGGTTAGATAAAGAAGACTACCTATCATACATTGGTATAATTTTTGGTCCACATCCTCACCACTATCATCCGCATCAAGCTTGACACTTGTACTCATAGGAGTTGGTGCATGCTTAGAATTCTCCAAAGTGAATTTCTTCACCAATTCTCTGGCATACTTGCTTTGAGAAATGAATATTCCATCTTTAGTTTGCTTGACTTGGAGCCTGAGAAAGAATGTGAGCTCTCCCATCATACTCATCTCAAAGTGATCTTGCATAACTTTAGAAAAATCCTTGCATAGAGATTCATTAGTAACACCGAAAATGATATCATCAACATATATTTGAACTAAAATAAAATCATTTTTCCTTTTTCTCACAAAAAGAGTATTATCAATTTTCCATTTGGAAAAACCATTTTTAAGAAGAAAACTAGAGAGGCGAGCATACCAAGCTCTAGGAGCTTGTTTCTGTTGGCCTTCTTGTTTTGATGATGTTTAACAAACAATTTACCACTAATGTTGTTTGTCTAGTATTTGTGTTTTTTTATAGATAAACAACGTTGTTGGAGGATGGATGGAATAGCGCTTTAACGACGATATCAAACGGAGATTGGCGGAAATGTGGAGTGAAGCAATATGCAATTCAAGTTAAAGATCAAGTTCAAGCTTTATCCGCAACGTGTACCAAGTTGAGATACAATGAAGATCAAGATCATTGCTTGGGTATATTTAGTATAGGTTTATATCATGTGTGTTAATTCTATAAGCTCAAACATACACACACATATATATTTGTGATTTTCGTAACTATAAGTGCTTTTATGCAAAATAAGTTTTGGACTATATTTACATCATAAACAACTTTTATTATGTCCATATAAATATTCCATAAGTTTTCAAAACTTGTTTTGAGCCAAAAATAACAATCACATGTTTTTCATATATACGTCTTTTAGTGCTTTTGCAGAATACAGTGTTTTTCACAAATTATAAATGCAAATTAAGAAATTCTTTTTCTAACATGTTTGTTTTCATGTTTACAAACATTTCGCAAAGTTTCATCAAGTTTGGAATTGATTTGCTATGTTTAATGGAATTTACAAAATCATGTTTTTCATTCGTGCATGTTCGTGCATGTTTTATAAAACAGATGAGTTTTCATAAATGGGAAATGATATTCAAGAAATTCTTTCTTTGACATGTTTATCTACATGTTTAGAAAATTTCTTCAAAATTTTACTATTTTTGGAGTTGATTTACTGTGCCTAATTGATTTTACAAAATCATGTATCACAGCAGATTTTCAGAAACTGTAAATTTGTGTTCAAATATTTATTTCTCTCAACTGGGAAAAGATTTTTCATAAATTCTTTCTTTGAAATGTTATTCTACATGTCTAAAACAATCCCACAAAATTTCATAATTTTTGGAGTTAATTTACTATTTTAAATTGATTTTACAAAATAGCTGCGCACTGCTACAGTAATCCGGTCGACCGGACCGGTCGACCGGACATGTCTCTGGACGTTGGTTACTGTAGCTAACGGCTATAATTCCCAGATTTTAATATATCCGTTTTTTGTCTTTTTGCTTGGTTTTCTTGGGTTTTTGGGCTTGTTTCATGAGCCTATATATACCCCATGCCCTCATACTTCTAAGGGCACTTAAGAAATGTTTTAAACAAGTTTAAAGAGTTTTAAACAAGGGTTTAAGTGTGTTAGTATTTGTTTTGGTTTATGAAGAAGTTTTCACAAGTGGAGGAGATCAACTTCTTGTTTGGGCTTTAATCTCCATCTCTCCATCTTGTCATCTATTGGAGAAGTTTTCTAAACTCTATCTAGCTTTACATTTGCTTAGTTATTTGATTATCATTCTTTAAAGCTAGTTTTTTATATTGAGTTTAGATTTGATTATATTATCTCATTGTTACACACACCCACTTGAGCTCATTGTAATTGCATGTATTATATAATTGGGTTGTGGGATTGTGTGATATTGAGTTGAGCCTAATTGAGTTCTCACCTTGTTAGAGAGAACAATCATTTATTATATTGTGCTTATTGAGAGATTCACTTTGTAATACACTTGTACACCAAGAGAGGAGTGTGTGGTGAGAGTCGGGGATCGTTCCAATAGGAGTGGCGTCGGTTGACGAACCTAGGGAGAGGTTGTAACCGAGCACTTGAGGGAGACACAGCTAGGTCCAACACTTAGTGGGTGTAGAGTGTGATTGCATAGTGTTTGTTGTGTGAGAGTTTTCGGTGAACTTGTAAACCGAGTGTGTAGAAGTTCCGGCTTCCAAACCGGGTTGTGATAGTGGAGTATCTCCTCGAGGTGAGGAGCGGGACGTAGGTCGTGGGGACCGAACCTCGTAAACATATCCTTTGTTTGTGATTGCATTGGCGCACTTGTTTTCATGCTCATATCTTACATCGCCATTGTGTATTGCTTGTTGATCATTTTGCCCTATCACATTTGTAGTTAAAATTGTTTACCCATTGTGTTAGTTTTATATCCTTACATATACATTGCATATATCTCTTTGTTAGGATATATCTTGTTGTTCATATTGCTTATCCTAGCTCATATACATTGTTGTATTTTATACTCTAGGATAACTTATTAATTATTCTTATTAGCATAAAATCGGATTAGATTAGTATAAAACTCTAATCAGCCCCCCCCCCCCCCCCTCTATGGTCTAACAGTTTCAACCCATATAAAGCTTTTTAAACCCGGTAAACATGATTAGGAAATGCATGATTCATAAAACCGGGGGTTGCTCATTATATACTTTCTCTTCTATAAAACCCTTTAGAAATGCACTTTTAACATCTATTTGAAATAATTTAAAATCTTTAAAGCTTGCAAATGCCAAAAACATCCTAATTGATTCTAACCTTTCAACCGGTGTAAATGTTTCATTATAGTCTATGCTCTCTTCTTGATTGTATCATTGGGCAACCAAACGAGCTTTATTTCTTGTTACAATGCCATGTTCATCAAGTTTATTTCTAAAAACTCATTTTGTTTCAATTACACTAGCATTGTTAGGTATAGGAACTAGTTTCCAAACATCATTTTTTCGAAACTTGTTTAGTTCATCATGCATAGCTAAAACCCAAAATTCATCCTTTAAAGTATCATTAATCTTTTTAGGTTCTATTTGAGATAAGAAAGCAACATTACCACACTCACTCAAAGCCTTTGAGCGAGTTAGAACCCCTTATGAAGGATTCCCAATTATTTGCTCCTTTAGATGATTTGGTGCAAATTTTCATGCTTTGGAGAGTTCTTCTTGTTCTTGCTCTTGAATGTTGTTGCTATCCCCATCCTTTTGAACATCTATTGAGGGTGTTTTATTTATTTGCAAAAGTTCCAATCTTTCCTCAATATCATCATCATCTTTCCTAGGCAAATCAACTTGTACACCAATATTAATCTCATCAAAAGTAATGTTTATAGATTCTTCAACAACAAAAGTGCGTTTGTTGAAGACCCTATAAGCCTTACTTCGAGGTGTATATCCTAGAAAGATACCAACATTAATTTTAGAATCAAATTTATATGATGATCCTTTGTATTTAAAATAAAACATTTACAACCAAAGATACAAAAATATCTAATAAATAGAGTTTTTTCATAAAATAGTTCATAAGGAGTTTTCTTAAGCTTTGGTCTAATCAAAACACGATTCAAAACATGGCAAGCCATATTGACGGCTTCCGACCAAAAATACTTAGGTAAATCGAAAGAATTTAGCATGGTTCGTGTCATCTCTTGTATGGTGCGATTTTTCTGTTCAATAACATCATTTTGTTACGGTGTTCTTGGAGTGAAAAACACATGAGTTATACCATGATGTGTACAAAAATCATAGAAAAATTATTTTAAAATTCACCACCATGATCACTTCTTATTTTAATAACTTTCAACTCTTTTTCATTTTTAATTCTTTTAACATGATTCAAAAATTCTTCAAAACATTCATCTTTACTTGCAATAAATATTGTCCATGTAAAACGAGAAAAATCATCAATGATAACAAAAACATAATGTTTTCCTCCAAGAGAGGTAACACGCATAGGACCAAATAAATCAAGATGAAGTAATTGTAAGGGTTTAGAAGTTGATACCTCATTGATGGATTTGAAGGTAGACTTAGTTTGTTTACCTTTAGCACAATCTTCACAAATAGTATCTTTGATATAATGCAAGTTTGGTAACCCTTTTACAAGATTCCTCTTGGATAATTTGGATGTCAATTCCATGTTCGCATGTCCAAGCCTTTTATGCCAAATCCAAGGGTTTTCATCAACCGCTGCAAGGCATTTGACATCTTGATCTAATAGCTCATTCATCTCAAAAATGTATACATTAGATTTTCTATTAGCAACAAAAATAGTTTTTCTATTTGAGCTAACAATGCATTTGTCCGGTTTAAAAAAAATATCAAAACCTTTATCACTCAATTGGCTAATGCTAAGAAGATTATGATTCAAACTATTAACCAAATAAACATCTTCTATTACGGGAGAATGTATCTTACCACTGCATCCAATACCTATGATTTTACCTTTCTTACTACTACCGAAGGAGACACTACCTCCTTCAATTCTTGATAGGGTTGTAAATAGTTCTTTGTTGTCTGTCATATGATGTGAGCAACCATTATCAAGGTATCATATCTCTCTACGTCGTGTTTATGATGTTCCCTACAAGAGATGAAGGTGTAGTAACTTTAGGTACCCAAAACTTGGGTCCTTGATGGTTAGTAAGCTTGGTACCTTTGGATACCCATGTCATTCCATAAAAATCATAATTATCTTTAATCCTACAATGAGTAGAAATATGACCATGTTTCATGCAATATGTGCACACAAAATTTTTCTTGTGTGTAGGAGCATAAGATCTATGAAATCTATTTCTACCATGGTGATGATGATTAGCATAAGCATGAGTGGGTCTAATTCTACCACTATTAATTTCAAGTCTTTCAATCTTAGATCTTAATTGTTTGTTTTTAAAATCAAGATCACCTAGCAATTCATCTTTTAAAGCAAGAGAGATTTGTAGTTGTTCTAGTTTGGCATCACAAGAAGCATGTAATTTTTTAAAGGAAGAAAATTCTTTTGACATCCTTTTAAACTCAATGTTTAATTCTTCTAATGCGGTAGCTAGATCATATTGCATGTAAAAGGATTCACTTTCGGTGTCAGAAACTATCTCATTTTCACAAGCCATGAAGCAAATGTTGGGATCATGAAGAGCAATCTTAGCTCATTCTTCATTGCTATCTGAATCGCTTGGTTCAGATTCCTTCCATCCGGCATACATGGCTTTCTTCTTCTTATACTTCAAGTATTTCTCCTTGAGCTTGGGGCAATCTTTAGTGATATGACCCGGTTCATTGCATTCAAAACACTTTCCTACACGTGAAGAAAATTTATTGTTAGATCGGGGATTAAACTTCTTGTTCATTTTAATGAGTCTAGAAATTATTCTAGAGAGGTGAGCCACTTCTCTAGAAAAATCAACTTCACTATCCGATGATGATTAGGAGTTATCACTAGCTCCTTTGAGAGCTATGGTCTTCATTTTTTGTGATGGCTCCTCAACTTCCCATGGGGGCACTTCCTCCTTCTCATTTCCCTTGAGCTTCTTCTCATGAACCTTAAGCTTGTCGATGAGACCATCGAGAGCTAGAGTGGTAAGGTCATGAGCTTCCTCTATGGTCATAGCTTTGGGTTCCCATACCGGAGTCAATAAACGAAGGATCTTGTAGTTCGTCTCTTGCATAGTTAATTTCTTGTCAAGACCATGCAATTCATTGATATGTTAGTAAAGCGAGAAAATATAGTATTAATGGATTCATTAGGAAGCATCTTAAATAACTCACATTCATGCATAAGCCCACTAATCTTGGATTCCTTAACTTGGGGGGTTCCTTCATGTGTTATACATAATTTTACCCATATTTTGTATACGGTTACACACGTAGAAACCCTATTATACTCATTGGGAGAAAGATCGCAAATTAAGCCGTTCATGACCTTTGCATTGAGATTGGCTTGATGCATTTCTCCATCGGTCATGTTCCCGACTTTGGACTTTTCTACATATTTCTTCTCTATGAGTTCTAGAATGTCAAGATCAATGCAACGAAGGTAAATCCTCATCCTAGCCTTCCAATAAGCAAAATTACTACCGGTGAAAAGTGGTGGTCTAGTGGTTCCTCTAACATATACACATTCATTGAAGCCTCCATAAGATCTTTTCTCTAAAGTGGTTAGACCAAAAACTATTATAGAGACCAAGCTCTGGTACCAATTGTTGGACCCTAGAAGGGGGTGATTAGGGGTCTTAAGACTATAATTGTGTAAAAAAAAATAAGACAAGCAACACACCACAATAATGAACAACTAAAGTAAATGAGATAGAGTTAGAAATCATTATCCAAGTAACGCGCGATGTGCTAACGAGGTTCGGCCCGCTGACCTACATCCCCGCTCCACACTCTCGAGGAAAATCCACTACACAACCCGGTTTGGAAGCCGGAACTTCTTCTACACAACGATCTCCACAAGATCTCACAACTACACAGTTGATCACCACAAGATCTAACTCCCACACAGTTGATCTCCACAAGATCAAGCTCACAACAGTAGTAATAGTGTAAAAACTCTCTCTTTATAATGTTCCTATGGCAAGGAGAAAGATTACACTGAAGCTGGGATATGACTTAAAAACAAAGAACATGTTTTGAAAGTTTAGGGTTCTTTTGAAAACAGTAAAACAAGTTTGCAAGATATTTCAAACTGGACAAGAGCACTTGAAAGAAGAGGGGTATGAGAGTTTAAATAGGAAAAGATCAGCTGCTAAAACCCATACCCAGATCTCCTAAAAACCGTAAGAAAACATTACGCAAATCTGTACTAAAAAGTTCTGTTGGATTAAGAGGCGGTCGACCGTGAAAATCTCGCGGTCGACTGCGAGCCACTCTCGAGGCTCAGAAAATTTTCATAGACTTTTACACGGTCGACCGTAAGAATTTTCGAGCTGACGGTCGACCGTGGCAGTCGATCGTGAAAGTTTCTGCTGCCCACTTAGAAAAAGACACAGGCGCGGTCGACCGTGACGATCGACCGCAAACTGATACATGCTGACACTGTTTTTAAAACCTGTTTTTGACTATTTAAAAATTTGTAAAAATATTTAAATGACTTTCAAAAAATTGTGTAACTTTGTAAATTGTTTTTAACACTAAAAACAAATTGTTTAGAAAGGGGATTTTGCGAATAGGTCCTCATACTTGTGAAAAATGATATTTTGTCAAAACGCTCAAAAATATAAGTATAAAAACGTGTGTGTGTGTGTGTGTGTGTGTGTGTGTGTGTGTGATATCCCAATAGCTTCAAATGAAATTTATAACTACTTACCTACATTTTAGCACTAGAAAGAAAAGAAAAACTAGCTAATATCCTCACATAGAATTACAATTCTTTGAGTCTTGATATAGGTTGAGTTGATGAAGTTTTGACTTGATTGTATTGTTCTTGATTAACATTTGCTTCATCACTATGTCTCCTCCTCCTTTAGATATCATCGTTGTAGCTCATATTCCATCCAATCCTCCATATGTGGTACTAACAAGCTTGATATATATATATTAACTATAATATCACTCAACAAACAATTAGTACTGATAATGATGGTTGTAAAATATCATCAAAACATAAGGGCTAACAAATATTCCTATGTGATTGTCATATGTTCTATTTACAATTGTTTTAACCTAATTTTGTTAGAATTACTACTTTACATTCTCCCCTTTTATATCAAACTGTGGATAAAGAGAAATTTTCATTGCAATAGGTTTTTAATAGGTTTTTTTTATCAAACTGAGGATAGAGAGAAATTTTCATCGCAATAGGTTTTTAATGATTTTTTTAAACTTTGTAGGTAGTTAATAATAAGATCCTATCATTATAAACAAACTAAGAAAAGATTAATAATTCTTAAGAATATACTATGTTCCGCTATCTTCCGCAGCAAACTTATAAGTTATTTATTCCTGGCCCCAAGAAATTTTTAAAATTAATCATCTATTTCATAATTTTTTTAAAAAATGTTTAAATAAACTTATGGCAATTGTAATAATCCATATTTATAGATTTTAACTCAAAATGAACCTGACTTATTTTATAGTAATAAAATAAACAAAAAAGATAATTTTGATATTTAACCACGTGCATTATATGTGCACAAGAACTAGTAAATTAT
>BQKN01061363.1:65518-93546 GCA_022839385.1 Asparagus kiusianus | reverse complement strand
TTTTTTAATTTCATGTTTTTTATTTTAAGTTTTGAGACATCAGGATGATTTTTATAATTTTAAACTTTTTAGGGTCTTTTCTGTAATTTTAAATTTTTTATGGTTTTTTTTAATACTTCATGTATTATAATATGTTATCTACTTGTAATTTCTTTATCTTAACAAACTAATATCAATTTTATGTTTTATATATTTCTAATATTAGTTTTTTTAAATTGTTAAGCTAAACATTGTTCACATAGGATTAGGATAAGATATGATTATGATTAGGATAAATTAAGATATAAATAAAATATTCAAAATAGTGAAGGGTAATATTGACCATTGAAAATTAGAATTTGATTATAGATAAGGTAGTTCAAACTATAAAAGGGTATATTTGTCTAAAAAAGATTTTCCGAACTCGTGCTTTTAAAGGGAGTATGATTTCAAAATATCAACATCTGAGGGCAAGTTTGCAAATATCGAATATTTGAGCGGTATATATGTGAAAACCCCTTAAAGAATAGAATAATGAATGTAAAATATAAAATACAATGCACATAAGTGCGAAGGTAAGTAAACTATGAGGTACTAAAGTGCAATTAACCACTAACGGAATAAAAAAGAGATATTTGCTGTTTAGAAACAAACAGCTTACCCGTAAAGCAAAAGGGAAGAAAATCCTGTCCTCTCGCGGCGCCACAAGCATCAGCGCTGACTCAGAGTCCAAAACAACCGGTTGACACTTTTCGGATCCGAAGCGGATCCACCTTACCATTCCCCCGTCAAAAAGTGGAAGTTTCTCTTTATGTTCCAAAAGTTTCATCTTAATTATTTTTAAACCTATCCCTTTCAATTATTTCCAAGCACAAATGTTGATGCTGTATGATTGTTAAACAAAATATATGTCTCGTAGTTACCATAAGGCTGTGTTTGGCAAAATCTATTTTAACCTGGTTAAGCTTGGGCTTAACCTGATTAAAAGGGGGAAATAAGCTAAAAAAACTAGGCCAATTCTAGTCCTCTTTTTTTATCAAACATGAGTTTAACTCTTTTATCATGTTAGAATCCACTAACATGGTTAAGGAGTAGGCACACCCTAATGGTCCATTCGATATTGCTAGAGCTTATGTAAGTTTCCTATTAGCAATTTATAGATGCAACTTACGCAGGCTACTAAAAACTGTTATTTGATAATCATGTATCAAAAGCTGTTCCGATAAGTTAAGATGTTCACTGAAATATTAATTGAAGTGAACATTATCAAAATACAAAAAACTTTAGTTTTTATGTTATAAAAACTATAGTAGAAACTATTTTTAAAACTATACTTAGATTACTTCTAAATGCAAGAAACAGTTTTGATAAGCATAATTTTTTTTACCAAGCATCATTATTGACCACTACTTAAAAAAAATTACGAAAGCACAAAAAAATGAACAATTTGACCCCTTTTATTTTGTTAAAGAATTGGCCCAAAGTTGATGTATAGTTTGTTTATTGTAAGTAGCTACTTTGGATCGTTACAGCTGGGTATGAAAACCATTCCGTCGAGCGTTCTCGGTTTAAGAGTAATTTCGGAACCCCGTGGGTTTAAAAAGGTATAAATGTAAAACTTTGGGTTTAGAATGAATAAACCCAATTCGGAATAATAACAAGGGGAGGCGTGGTCCGCGACGGCGCACGACCCGCCATTGCTTCCTTCTGTTCTCTTTATTACTACACCCTTCCCTTGGCTTAGGGTTCCAGTTCCAGCAACAAAACCTAGCTCAAAACCTAACCCTAACCCTAAATTTAGAGATGAGACTGGAGTTGAGCGAAGAGAATCAAGCTCCGCCAATGGCGGCAGCCGACGGGGAGTCGTTGATCCCGCCGCCGAACTTCTCAATGGTGGATCGGGGTATCTACAGGTCGGGGTTACCCAATGCGGAGAATCTCGCGTTTCTTGATGCGCTGAATCTTCGATCCATTGTGTGAGGATTCCATCCTTCGAAATTACCAAGTTTTTCTTTTTTTTTATATTAGGGTTATGATTTCGGATCTTGATGATGGCTATTGGATTCGGGTGTAGGTATTTGTGTCCGGAGCCGTACCCGGAGGCGAATGCGGAGTTTGTGACGTCTCGTGGGATCCGGCTGCTTCAGTTCCCGATTGAAGGGAGCAAGGTGATTTCTTCATCTTTTTCTCTTTTTCCAAAAGGCAAAATTTTTTATTCGTTTTGATTCATAATAATTCACTTTGATGTATCTTATTTTGTTTGAACAGAAAGTTTGAATATTAGACTAATACTGAAGTAGTTCATTCTCAATTGACATTGCTGCTTGACCTGCGGATTTCAATCCATCACTTTCGAGATTTGGGTTACGTTAATAGTTTTGGAAATTGAGGTTAAATCTGGAATTAAACTGTGAATAATGATATGTTGTAATTTTAACTTTTTCAATTAACTGTTGTGCGTTTGTGAAACGTTATGCTTAAAGCAATATTTGGCCTACTCCGGTGCAAGGATCCTAATGCCAAACTGCTTTCAGGAACAACAGTACAGTACTCTGGTGTGCACCAACCCAGTACTGTCAAGATCTCCTCGATCTATAAGACCTTTCGATCAAGGCAAAAGATCTACTCAATCTCAGAACATTTCGGTGTTTTCGGTTTCAGGGTTCCTGCGGGCACAGTTCTGTAACAGCAGCACAACAACAGCAACAACAACGTGGATCCGACATTCGTATTCTATACCGACGTTCGTATTCCACGCTCGCGAGAGAGTTTTCAGCAGCAACCAAGAGCTGCCCAAGGGCGCTATTTATAGTCCTCTAAGGCCAGCTCAAGAGTCACTAGCAATTAATGTGACTGTTACAATTCTCAATGATAATTAAGATTGTAACATCAATGCAATAAATTGTTCTAATTGTCGTTGTAACTGCTGCATGCAGTAACTCCTGATTACGAGGTAATCAATGGACGCGTTACTACGAAACGCGAGGGTCACGTCTTAGCAAATCAGACGAACTCGTTTGACAAACGAACGTCGTCAAACATGTGAACCTCGTATGACAGACGAACCTTGTTGAAAAACGAGCGAACATCGTCGAACAGACGAACCTCGTATGACAGACGAACCTCGTCGGTCGAGCGAACCTCGTATGATAGACGAACCTCGTCGAACGAACGAACATCGTCAAACAGGCGAACCTCGTATGACAGATGAACCTCGTCGAACGAGCGAACCTTATCAAACTACGAGAACACTAGGGTCACCCTCGTGCGAATATGTAGCTCGTCCGCATGCTACGAAGCAACATGCGAGGCAACCTTCGTGACGCCAAACAACGCCACCTCGCCCCGATGCCTCCGTACGAAGTGCAAAGAATGCCTAACAAAGCGTCACTTAGCGTCCCAGCCCGATTAGCCCTGATCCCCGGCCCACGGCCCACGACCCACTAGAACTTATGATGGATTAATTCAAATAAAACACTTCTCGGTTTGCCGTTGGCAAGCCTCGAATAATGGACCTTTTGAAACACCAAAACATAAACTTTCCACTAGGCTACTAAGCATTTATGAAAAGTATTTATAGTTAATATATATAGTTTGAAAACTCATTTTGAAAATCGGTTTTGACCAAAAAATCTAACAATCTCCCATAAGTTTTTAAACTAGTGTCGTGTTATGGAGCCGTCATTTCAATCGTCGTGCATAAGGTAGATGTCGCAAGGACTTGAAGCCCCCTTAGACCAACTGAATAGAAGATAGATGCATAGTATCGCAGAGACTTGAACCAGCACATGTCTAAAATTCAGCGATCACACAAGATCAAACTCCCGGTAGTTTTTATTTTGAACCATACTTGCCTTTGCCTTTTGCATATTTTTGACCATGTGCTAGTCCTGGTTTTTGCTAGGGCTCTAGGTATCTTTTCACAAGACACCATAAGAGACAGTCAAATCTCCACCCAGACATAGGTGAGTTTTTTAGGCATTTTCCTTATCAAACATCCCGCATCCGAAATGCTTTGAACTCATTAAGATTTAAGAGTCATCCTCTCTCATAATAGAATTCTAGGTGAGTCCTTTAGGCGTGTTTCCCATCTAACATCCCGTATCCGAAATGCTTTGGACCCATTAATGCTTAACATCCAACCCTTTTACATGATAGGATTATCGGTGAGTTCTTTAGGTATATTACCTATCCAACATCCCGCCCTCGAAATGCTTTGGACCCATTAAAGCTTAACAACCAACCTCTTTACATGATAGGATTTCACTTGTAAATCCTACTTGACTTTTAAACCAATCATCTTGTCATTAGTAGCGTAAGCTTTGAACTAATAACTTAACAAAATGGTAAGTATTTGTAATACTCACCAAATTTTACAAATCTTACTTGACTTTTGAACCAGTTATCTTTATTATTAGTAGCATAAGCTTTAAACTAATAATTGGATAAACATGGTAAGTATTTGTAAGACTCACAAAACTTTAAGACCCATTGCAGCAGACGTCCTTTCGACTATGTCCTTTTTCAGATCTTTAGTCAAAGGATCAGTCACATTCTCTGAAGACCGAATGTCGATTACCGAGATGACTCCTTGGCAAATGAGTTCTCTCAAATAGTCATGCTTCAGACGAATGGTCCGCTTCTTTTCATTGAACGAGTTCTCTGCCACAGCACTCGTTGCCTGATTATCATAATAGATTGTAATTACGCCTTATAATTCTTTTAATGGAAGGTCTCGGAGAATACAACTGAGTCACCCAGCTTCATCTCCTGTAGCACAGAGTGCGAAGAACTCAGATTCCATCGATGACTGTGCAATTATAGTTTGCTTCTTAGATTTCCACCAGAAGGCAGCTCTGTCCATAGTGAAGATAAAACCTCTAGTAGATCTGCACTCATCTAGTTCTGAACATCAGCTCGCATCTGAATAGCCTTCGATTACAGTCGGATATCCAGTGTAGAATAGACACAAACCTGTAGTTCCTTTTAAGTATCTCATCAATCTCTGGATAATATCCTACTGAAGCTTTCCAGGATTACTTGTGAACCTACTAAGCATTCCTATAGCGAATGCTATATCTGGCCTTGTGGCTTATCGCGTACATAAGACTTCCAATTATCTTTGAGTACCTTAGCTACTCTACTGGTCTTCCAGTATTCGATTGAAGCTTCTTGTTGTAATCATACAACACTGATAGTTCTGATAGGTCGTAGTAGTCATACTTCCTTAACATGCTCTCGACATAATGAGATTAGGACAATCCAATACTCTCTTCAGAGTATATGATTTTGATTCCGAGAATCACGTCCGCAGTTCCAAGGTCCTTCATGCCGAACTGAGCTGATAGAAATTTCTTGGTAGATGTTATTATCTCCAAATCACTCCCGACAATGAGCATATCATTCACATAGAGGCAGATAACCACCACCTTTCCTTCAGCGACCTTGATGTATAAGCACTTGTCAAACTCACTAACTTGATACCTATTGTTGCGAACAACCCCATCAAACTTCTAATGCCAGAGTTTCGGTGCATGCTTAAGTTCATATAGAGACTTAATAAGTTTACAAACTTTACTAGCTAGAGCATCAAGTCTTTTTGGTTTCTTTATGTAAATCTCTTCTGTGAGGTCTCCATTGAGAAAGATAGTCTTCACATCCATCTGATGTATGACGAACCTTTTTATCGTCGCCCATGCGATAAACACTCTGATGTTAGTGATCCTGTAAACTGGTGCATAGATATCAAAGAAATCTATTCATTCTCTCTGAGAGTATCCTTTCGTCACCAGTCTTGCTTTGTACCAATGTTAAAAATAACGCGTTATATGACCTAAAATGGCGTTTAACGTGACGTAGCGATGGGTTAACGCTATGTAGCGTTTTGAAATAGCGCAGATCACAAATAACGTACGCTATTTTGGGCATAGCGTACGTTTTGTGGCGTTTTTGCGTAGCGTTGCTTAGCCTGCGTTATTTGATTAATGGTTAGGATTTATTTTAAAAAAAATCAACGGCTGTGATTGACTTCAAATTCAATAAAACCCTAAAAATAAAAGAGATGCAAGCAGAAGATTCTAACCTCGTCTTCGTCTTCGTCTCAAGCCCTCGTCGTTGTCTTCGTCTCAAGCCCTCGTCATCGTTTTCGTCTCAGGCCCTTGTCGTCGTCTTCGTTTCAGACCCTCGTCGTCGTCTTCCTCTCAGGCCCTCGTTGTCATCTCAGATCCTCATCGTCGTCGCCGAATTTAGGGCCTTCGTTGTCGACGAACTTAGGAGACTAGGGTTTTCTTAGGCCGCTACACATGGTGACGCCGACTGATGAGAGAGAGAGGGTTGGTTCGTAGAGAGAGAGAGAAAGAAAGGGGGGAAGGAGCTGATGAGGGAAGAGGTGAGGATGGGATGGGTTTTTTATAAAGGAATTTTAGAAGAGGATAAGGTCGAAGGAGTTAACGC
This sequence comes from Asparagus kiusianus, assembly GCA_022839385.1. Lineage (NCBI taxonomy): Eukaryota > Viridiplantae > Streptophyta > Magnoliopsida > Asparagales > Asparagaceae > Asparagus > Asparagus kiusianus. Next base: position 87,114 of record BQKN01061363.1, on the reverse strand, counting down.
GTGGGAAGCAGGGGTTTTTTATAACGGAGGAGTTAACGGAGGAGTTGATGGTGTGGGCTGATGTGGGTTTTTTTGTTATTTTATTGGCTGATTTGCACATATACCCTTAAATTATGGGTATTTGTGAAAATAATTTTTAAATCTGAGTATTTTGAATGTTATATATCTATAAATTATTTAAATAATAATAAATTATTTAACCTACGTTACGTTATACGTTATCGCTATTGTAACCTAACCGGAGGTAAACGTTACGCTGTGCGTTAACGCTATTTTCAACATTGCTTTGTACTTCTCAATAGTACCATCAGGACGGAGCTTCTTCTTGAAAATCCACTTGCAACTGATAGGCCTTGTACCTTCAGGTACATCCACCAGCTCCCAAGTGTGATTTTGGATCAATGAATCCATTTCATCATCTATAGCTTTTTTCTACAGAAAAACGTCTGTTGACTACATTGCTTCTTGAAAAATCTGTGGGTCTCCTTCTATATTATAGGTGATGAAATCATCTTCAAAATCTTTTTGTCTCCTGACACGCTTGGAAGATGGTTCAGTAACTCCTTCATCACTAACACTTTCACTTTCTCGTGAAACTGGCTCCTCTGGTGCATCTGAAGTACTAGCATTTTTTGCTATATCTTTGAGTAATAATCCTTTATCTTTGATAAACTTATCCTCAAAGAATTCTGCATCCCGAGTTTCGATGATGGAGTTGGTTCCAAGGTCAAGGAACCTGCAAGCATCACTATCTTCAGCAAAGCCAAGAAACACATATTTGTTTATCTTTGGTCCGAGCTTAGGCCTTCTGATATCTGGAACACGAACATATGCGAGACACCCCCACACTTTGAGACTATTCAAAGTATCTGGATATCCTAACCATAACTGATGAGGAGTACTATCTGTTTTAGAATATGGTACTCTGTTCAGAATCCAGTTTACCATCAGCAAAACCTCTTCCCAATAGCATGTAGGTAGACTGGATGTGATTAGCATCGAATTCACCATCTCGGTCAATGTGCGATTCTTTTTTTCTGCAATTCCATTAGATTGCGGAGAATACGGAGCAGTAATTTTAGCAATAATTCCATACTCCTTGAAGTATGCCTCTGACTCCTTAGATCGGTACTCCCCTCCTCTGTTACTCCTGAGCCTTTTTACCTGAAGTCCAAGCTGCTTCTCCACTCAAGTCCGAAACTCGACAAACTTGCTGAAGGCTTTATCTTTAGATTTCAATAGGTAGATGTGACAGAAGCGAGAGTGATCATCAATGAAGGTGATGAAGTACTTCATACCGTCTCGAGTGACGAAGCTCTTGAAATCATAAGTATCTGAGTGAATCAGATCCAATAGGTTAGTGCTCCTTGTGACACTTGGAAATGGTTTTCTTGTCAGCTTTGCTTGCGCACAGACTTCACACTTGTCAGGTTTGTTACCCCCACATTTCGGAAGTAATCCTAACTTCTCTATGCTGGACAGCTTTCTATAATTTACATGTCCTAGCCTATTATGTCATAATACAGAGGAGTAAGTATAATAAGATACTTCATTTACAACTGAGTTGGATACAATATAGTACTGATCTTATACATGCCATCAGTACGATATGCATTGCCAAAATACATTTTCTTAAAAGATAACACATCCTTTTCTCCTTGGAAATCCAGCCTCATACCGACGTCACATAACAGGCTTCTAGAGACTAAGTTTTTAGCAATTGAAGGAACATGTTTTACATCTTTTAATGTGAGAGTCTTCCCTGAAGAAAGGGTCAACACTATAGTCACAGTTCTAAGAACAGAAGCCACAGAACGATCAGCCATTGATACGTTCTTTTTGGCAGCAACATAGGAAGAGAACAAATCTCTGTTGGAACAGACATGACAGGTAGCACATGTATCTAACTACCAACCAGAGACTTTGCTGGGAGTTGTCACCTAAAAGAGCATAGCTATATAATTGTCAAGTTGATTAACATTGTATACTGTTCCCTTCTTTGGTGCTTTACAGTCTTTAACAAAATGTCTTTGCTTCCCATAATTGAAGTATTTTCCGCTCTTCTTAAAATCTTTCTTTTGAATGTTCAGGTTCTTCGGATTATAGTTCTTCTTTTTGTTAAAAGAATTTTTTTCTTAGAAGAAGAACTGGTACTCTTTTCAGAGTTAGTAGCCACCATGTTAGCATACGCCTTCTGCTTAGCTAGGAGCTCATTCTTCGTGCGAGTTAGAATCTCATCCTTGATCCGAATGAACCTCTTCAAATCAGACAAAGTCACATGTCTTTTCCTTTTTCGAATGTCCGTAGAGAACGATATCCAAGATGAAGGAAGCTTGTTGACAATTGCACCAGAAATGACGGTTTGACAAAAACTGATCTTTTCATCCTTCAGCTTCATAACAAGCTTTTCGAGCTCTTTGACTTGAGGCAAAACCTCAGTATCATCTTCAAATTTAAAGTCAAGAAACTTGTCAATGAGGTGAGACTTGAAAAACTTCTCCTCATCCTTGTGTTGCTTCTCTAGAGCATTCCAGATTTCCTTTGCAGAGGGCTTATAGGTGTAAACATCCGCTAGATGATCAGCCAGACAGTTTAAGGAGATAACTCCTATGGAAATGATCATTTTTATCCCAAGAGGCTTCAGACTCTGAGTCTTCTTCAAAGTCAAGTTTCTCCTCAGAAACCACATAGTAGATTTTTAAGAGTTACATCCTAAAAATCAATTTTCGACGCCATGCGTTAAAGTTAGATCCATCAAAGTTTTCTAACTTGAGATAGTCTACTCTAAGAGTCCTCATAGGATCCATTAGTAGATCTAAAATATTGCTTTAAGATTGTTAAAAATTGAGGTTAAATCTGGAATTAAACAGTGAATGATGATATGCTATAATTTTAAACTTTCTCAATTAACTATTGTGCGTTTGTGAAACACTGTGCTTAAAGCAATATTTGGCCTACTCCGGTGCAAGGATCCCAAGGCCAAACTGCTTCCAGGAATAGCAGTACAGTACTCTAATGTGCACCAACCTAGTACTGTCAAGATCTCCTCAATCTATAAGACCTTTCGGTCAAGACAAAAGATCTCCTCGATCTCAGAACCTTTCGGTTCAAAACCTTTCAGTTTTAGGATTCCTACGGGCACAGTTCTGTAGCAGCAGCTAGGGCTGGGCATATTCGGTTCGGTTCGGTTTTAAGCCCAATCCGTATCCAATCCGAATTTTTTGTATTCTCAAAACTCTCATCCAGATCCAAAATTTTCCCCTTCATTCGAATATTCGGCCCAACCGAAATTCGGTTCGGTTCGGTTCGGTTTCGGTTTGAATTTACAAAGAGTTCTACCCAAAGACTTCTGTTGTGAATTTGCAAGCTGGGTATTGTCCTCATGATGAGGTTCCTGAGCTCGCCAACAAAGCTTTATTAGACTGGTTATCATCTTTAGAATAAAGTTTTGAGTTGATATAATTACACAGAGAACTGATGTTTTAAAGATGTTGTTCATATAATACAACATGCTTATCTCTTGTAAGTATCATGTACATAACACATTTTGTGATTGATTTGAATCTTATGTAATTCTCAAGATCTTTTCTGCAAAATTTTTTAACTAAAGTTTAAGTTTATTTAATTACATGGGGGAGTGATGTTTTGTATGATATTGTTCATATAATGTAGCATATGCATCTTTTGTAAGTGCATCATGTGCATAACAAATTTTTTGGATTGATTTGAATCTTAGTTCTCAAGGATATTTTTCTGTGATATTGCTGTACTCATTGCTTGAAACTGCTCCTTGCACCGTTTGAATCTATTGGATGATAACAGGAAATTTTGAGGTATAAGTTTAGTCTCTAAACCGCCCAACAGAATTCGGGTCGGTTTTTTTGGACGGTTCAGGGGTTCAAACCGGATCCAAACCGATTTAATTTGGTTCGGGCGGTTTAGAGACTTCTTCTCATCCATTTAATTCGGTTCGGTTAACCGGTCCGTTTTTCGGACGGTTTTTTCGGTTGAACCGGTTTTTTCGGTTTTTGCCCACCCCTAGCAGCAGCACAACAACAGCAACAACAACGTCAATCTGACGTTCGTTTTCCAAGCTCGCGTGTGTATACCGACGTTCGTATTCTATACTAACGTTCGTATTTCACGCTCACGAGAGAGTTTCCAGCAGCAACCAAGAGCTGCCTAATGACGCTATTTATAGGCCTCTAAGTCCAGCTCAAGAGTCACTAGCAATTAATGTGACTGTTACAATTCTCAATGACAATTAAGATTGTAACATCAATGCATTAAATTGCTCTAATTGCTATTGTAACTGCTGCATGCAGTAACTCCTGATTACGAAACAATCAATGGACGCGTTGCTACGAAATGCGAGGGTCACGTCTCAGCAAATCAGACAAACCTCGTTTGACAAACGAACGTCGTCAAACAAGTGAACCTCGTATGACAGACGAACCTCGTCGAACGAGCGAACATCGTCAAACAGACGAACCTCGTATGACAGACGAACCTCGTCAAACAGGCGAACCCCGTATGACAGACGAACCTCGTCGAACGAACGAACATCGTCAAACAGGCGAACCTCGTATGACAAATGAACCTTGTCGAACGAGCGAACCTTGTCAAACTACGAGAACGATAGGGTCACCCTCGTGCGAATACGTAGCTCGTCCGCATGCTACGAAGCATCCGCGAGGCAACCTTTGTGGTGCTAACAGCGCCACCTCGTCTCGATGCCTCCGTGCGAAGTGCAAAGTGCGCCTATCAAAGTATCACTTAGCGTCTCAGCCCGATTAGTCCCGATCCCCAACCCATTAGCTCACGGCCCACGACCCACTAGAACTTATAGGGAATTAATTCAAATAAAATATTTTTCAGCTTGCCGTTGGCAAGCCTCGAACAAGGGACCTTTTGAAACACCAAAACATAAACTTCCACTAGGCTACTAAGCATTTATGAAAAGTACTTGTAGTTAATATATATATATAGTTTGAAAACTCATTTTGGAAAGCGGTTTTGACCAAAAAAATCCAACAAATAGTATAGAAAAATGCTAACTAGACTGCAGGAATTCAGTGCTTTTGTACTACAAGATAGGAATTCAGTGCTTTTGTACTACAAGATAGAAAATGTAAGATCTGTAGAAACTCATGATTTCTTATTTCTATTCCTCAAGGAATGACCCTGCATTTTTGTGTCTTGTGTATAAGAGTACCATAACTCTTGTTGTGTAATTACCGTTACTCAATAGCATGAGCATCTTGGATACGTTGTTTCCGTGAATGAGAAGGCACGTTAAGCATATCTCATACCCTTTTCAATCTCAACTGAAACTTTCTTGGTATGTCAAACATGCCTCCAAACCAAATATTTATATAGGAGCTATTACTTCAAGAAAAGAAATTAGGGGCTCACTGCCAAACTGTGTTACTTTCACCATTTAACCTGAGTTTTGATGCATCACTGATTCTTTTTAAAGTTATCCTTTTATCCAGGAAGATAAGTTCTTATCACCAAAATCAGTAGATATTGCTCCTCTTCCTCTGTCCTTTGACATGGAAATTTCATCCATTTTGGTTAGTGTTACCTTTTGTTCATTCTTGACATCTGGAAACTTTGTTTGTAACTGTTAGTTAGCAAGCCATTACTATGGTACTACTTTAATTTAGGTCACCCCCCCCCCCCCCCCCAACAAAAGAAACTACCTTTAAAAGAAGGTCATTCTGTAGAAATCACCTATAAATTTTAAGTAATACAGAAGCCATCTTTAAGGAAAATTTGGTGCCATCGGCCAACTCTCAATCAAACTTTTCACTAGAAACCCAATAATATTAAAAAAACTCACATTCAGTACACATGACTTGCTTAGTTAACTTTTAGGTCATGTTAGCGAAACAAATCACGTTTCTTGGATGTGAGTTTTTAAGCATATTTTTGGGTTTTTAGTGAAAATTTGACTAGCACATGGTTGATTGCAGCAAATTTCTCTTTGAAGGTGGTTTATGTATTAATCAAGCTTCAAAGGTGGTTTCTATAGAAGGAACCTAGTTTAAAGGTGGTTTCTTGGAAAAGCCTTTTAATTTACTTCACACATTTTTCGTATCACCTAAAACTTCATTAGTTTACATGCTCTGTTGGAGAGTTAGATATGATAATCAACAAATGTCCATAGTGGTCTTTGGTATAGTGCGGGATCATGACAACATGCATTTCCAATATTTGTACAATTTTTTTTAAAGCTTGAATCATTGAATCATAGCTCTGAAGTTGTATGCTACACCAAGGAATGTTAGAGAATTCATCTGCTAGCAACTTCTGATGCGTCTGTTACTGTGTGATAGCTAGGTGAAAATAGACTTTTTAGTTGCCGCAATAATACTTGTTAAGGTCTCTTAAAAGTGCCTGCTTCCTGCAGGAGCCATATGGGAACATACCCAAGGACACTATCATGGAGGCTCTGAGAGTCTTGCTTGGTACATACTCAATCAACCAAATTTCTTGTTAAATATCATGTTATTCCTTTTGCCGTTCCACTCTCTTTGCCAAATAGTCCTGCTCTCGTCACCAACCAATTTTTTAACATCCCCATTCTTTTTTTCTCTCAGATATAAGAAACCATCCTGTCCTGGTTCACTGCAATGGGGGAAAGGTATGAAGTACATATCCATATAATTGTTTTTGGTTATAATTGCAAACATACTCTCGCTACGAGCACGTAGAATACCAAACTATTTCATTAGCACTTACACCCCCTGAACTCAAGGCGACATTATTTCTAAATTCTAATGTTAGGTTGAGATGCGATGTGGTAATCATGCGACAATAAGTCACTTTTTTCCGTCAATTTAACAATAATAATTATATTAAAGTGCCATCTAAGTTAAGGGCAAAATAGTAACATCATCTGAGTATTTAGGGTGTAAGTGCTAATAACAAAATTTAGGGGGTACAAGTGACTTCATCACACTAAAATGGGTGTATCTGCAATTAACTCTTTTGTTGTTTTATCCTCTTATGTCTTCATAAACCACACGTGGGCTTGACATTCGAGCATTTCCACTCTTCTATTTCTGAATGCAGCACCGAACAGGATGTCTCATTGGTTGTTTCAGGAAACTACAGAATTGGTGTTTGAACTCTATTTTTGAGGAGTATGTACGTTATGCTGCTGCTAAGGCCAGAATGTCAGACCTCAAGTTTATTGAGAGTTTTGATGTCTCATACACAAATCAGTGTGTTCTTGGTGTCATCTATCAATATCAAGAATGTGGCTCCCAAGCCCCAAAACTTGTCTATTAAGAGAGAACATTTATGACGATTCCTGAGGATATATTCTTGGGGTTAAAAGCATCCAGTTTACTTTTTCTGCGATGTCATTGTAATTTTAGTATATAGTGTGTGTTGAGCTTAAGCGGTCGTTTTGGTTTGGTACCAACAAATTAAGATGTGCGATTAGGGATTGTTCACCTTGATTGCTTCCCAGATTTTTTTTCTGATTTGGGGAAGAAGCATGTTTTAAAAATTAACTATTTGTTCTCATCTTCTGCTGCTTATAACTGGGGCTCTTTGGAGAAATTTGAGTCATTGAGTGTTTCTATAATGTAGATGTTTTGAGGTTTGTTTATAGTACCCTTCTTTTACCTTCATTAATGTTTCTTGTGCTGCTGCATAATGTCTATATCTAAGGGAAACCTTATTTATATATTTCATACATGAGGTTTTATCAGGGTTATGGTGCTTGTATGTGAGTAACAGGCCTGAGCTTATGTTTAAAAGATACTTGAGATTGGTTTAATTGTACTTAAATACCATATAGTTTTAACTACAGCACTTGCATACTCTCACTTGTTTTTTTACAGCATTTATATACCCTAAAGTTTTTAAAATTCACACTTACATATCCTCACTTGTTTATGGTAGCATTTATATTCCCTAAAGTTTTTAAAACGTGCACTTAAATACCCTAAAGTTTTTACAACATGTACTTAAATATCCTAGAGTTACTTGCGCGTAAAACCCTCAAATTTGCATAGCTGAGAGTAGTTTAAGTGCAAGTTCTAAAAATTTTAGGATAGCTAAATGCAAGTTCTAATAACTTTAGTGTATGTAAGTGCTTACAAATTAAGAAAAGGTATATAAGTGCAAGTTTTAAACACATTATATTATATATAAGTGCTATGTAAATCAAGTGAGACTATATATTATATTATATATAAGTGCTATGTAAAACAAGTGTAATTAAGCCTTTGGAATTTGAGATAATTCGGTTGAGGTATGTTTGTGTAGGGTCTCTATGGGCCTTAAGTCATCAAAAGTCACCTTTTAAATACAATTTACCTTGTATATGCGGGAGGACTAATCCTCCAATTAGATAAGCTAGTTAGAGGGATCTCAAATGATTTGGGGTCCCAAAGTACAATTTTTTTAAGTGTAGAAGCAATTTTAAAAGTTCGAGGGATGTTTAATTTTTAGTTAAGGAATAATGAAATTATTGATATGGAAAAAAGAAAATTGTTGATTGCTATTTTTGCATGCATATGTGCGCACGTCTGCATCTTTATCTTTGTATGTAAACATCATGTCAAAGGTGGTATTATTATAGTGCAAATTATCCTCATTGTCTATATCATTTAAGACTAAATGGCACTTAAATACCCTATTATTTCATCACATTTGCACTTAAATACCTTAATTTGTAAAAGTAGCACTTTGATATCTAAGTTGTAAAAAAAATAGCACTTTAATACCCTAGTTGTAAAACACTGGCATGTTAGTACATTTTGTTAGTTGCAGATGGGGATAATCTTAGGAATATTCTCATGCAATTAGCACATGACATTTTTATAATTGTATTAACCCATTTATTGTCATACTTACCACTATACTACCCTATGTCTTTTTATTAAAGTTTACATTCATTTTTATGAAGAGTTATCTTTGTCATCATTAATAGGTTTTTTAAATGGTATTTACAATATTCTCACGGTCATAATTAATTAATAGGGTTTTTTAGTGGTACTTACACTATTCTCATGATGGACAACTTAGGGTATTTATGTGCTACTTTTTACGATTGAGAATATTTAAGTGCAAAGTTGGTGAAACAATAAGATATTAAGGGTTATTTAGCCATTAATTAATTAATAATCCCAAGCTCTTATTTATGGATTATTGAGCAGTTCAGATCCAGAAAACCAAATGGTAATATTGGTATCATGACCTGACATTATTCTCTTTTTACAGCCAATTTTTCATCCAGGATACACACGCAATTAATTCCAAGAACCACTCATGAAAAGAAAAAGAACTTGAAAGGAAAAGCTTGAACGTGATAATCTCAACCATAAATGCAGTGTTTTTGAAATAAAAACTAAAAATGACTAATTAACCATGAAGGTTTCATACCAAAGGTCACTCAAATAACCCAGCTTCCACATGCCACACGGTTCATAGAGGGAAAATGTTATCCGCTTCCACTACCTTCAGCAAACTCGATTTGTTTTCTATTGGTGAAAATTGATTGAAAATATACCAAATATTAAGAAATACAACAACCGGAAAAGAGAAAACTCTTAAAATCACTCTAAACCCCTACTTGCAACTTTTTAGTATAAAAAAAACCGTATAGTTCTCGCATGAACTGGGGGGGAAAATTAACGGTGCACGGTTAATAAACATAATTCAAAGTAAATTATATGCTCATCACACGGGAATAAATAAGCATACAATCAATATCAGTCAATAAGGTAAGGTGAGATGTTTGAGAGTGATCAATGTGTCGTCCAAATGCCTAGGTTCGATTCCATTCTCACATTACTGTGAACACCGTGCAAAGAAGGACATATTTTTTTACTGCTATAGTATCACGCTTCTGCTACAGTATTCCCATGCGCTACAGTAATATTTTTAGAAAAAAACTGCGCTGTCCAGCTTCATGTTTGCTGTAGTAAATGCTATTTTATCATTTACTGTAGCATAAATAGTAAATCTTAAGTTCTCCCATTTGTACAGAGGAGTAGATTTCTAGAGTTAATAGTATTAATGTACCCCGGAGTTTGCTTGGTATTAGTATTAATTGGGCTTACTTGGTCAGGTGGAGGTCCTGTTGATGACTAGTTAATTAGAGCTCGAACTCACACATTTTTATGATAGGAAAATCTTAACCCAGATTGAATATTCATTCCTCAGGTTGCATATCACTGTATTAAAACTATATCAGGACTATCAAGAAACAAACGCAGATTTACTATAATTCATTAGTTGCCATTATTTTGCCCAGTTGTCTTGTAAAGATTAGTATATGACTTTAGGATCACATATGAAAAAAAAACACAATTTATAGATACAATTATATTATTAATCTGATAGATATTGGAAATAAATTTATTTTTTTTTGAAATCTCAGACCATATGTGGTGAACGAAAGTAAAACATGAATTCTAAAGCACCTAAGCACTTTCAAGTTAATTTCATGATGCACATAAAATCAAGCAAATAATCTATCAATAAGATTAACACATGGGTACTCGTCCATCAATTGGATTTGACTTCATGTTGGAGAATTTCTTGCAACACTCTTAATTTTCTTTTAATTTTCCTTTAATGTTTATTACTGTTTCTTCTGCTTTCCTGTTTAGTTTTGAAATTCAACTACGTGTAGTTTTATTCTCACATATTCCTGTTATGTTAAATTTGACTTTTGAAATCAATTTCCTTCTAACATCTCAATTCTATAATAGATAAGCGCATTAGAAGCATGTAACAGCTTTTCATTAGCCTTTTTAATGGCTAAGAAAGCAACGTGCACAGTACTTAACTCAAAAATATTCATAATTAATTTTGAAATGAAACTATATGTGGCCGAGAGATATTTAACACTATTACCAACTCAAGAAGATGTGGCCTGATCTTTTCTGTGCAATGCGCAGTGCACGAATAAGGGGCCGTTTGTTTTTAGTTTTTTGGGATGAAAAGAAGAGGAAAGCTGTCACAGTTGTCAGAACCGTGGCAGCTTTCCACCCAAAATGCCTCTTTTAGAGGCGTTTTGGATGGAAAGCTCCACGGTTCTGACAACTGTGGCAGCTTTCCTTCATTTTCATGGTAAAAAAAAAGTTCCAAACCGGCCCTAAATTCTGCAAATAACTGTAAACCATTGCCTCATTTGAAACACGTCATACAATTAATTATGACGTATCACGCCACCTCCATTTCACTGTCATGCCATTCTTTACAGCAATCTAAGCGGTAGGTTTCCAACATTGAAAAGTTTTGAACTTTAGGACAGACAGAAGAATATAAGAGCACAAAATTACAAGAGTAGGTCTAGTGGAAGACAAAGTAAAGAAAATGTATCTCCACATAACTAACAACCATTGTACTATGAAAAAAAGCCTGTAAACAACTTCAAATTAATGCTTTATTTAGCTTAACCCTGTTAGGTCTACTGAACTTGTCATGTAGTTATGAGATGGGCATATGCTTTTCTGCTCATCTAAACAGTAGTTGAGACTTCATATATTCAATTAATAGTAGGATTCAAGACAATCTATAAAAGCCAAAGTTACAAGAGAAGGTATAACACCAATTAAACAATCACCTCCTCCGGAAAACCCTACTTAAAACAAAGGGTAAGAGAACTTTGGATTTTTTTTATATAACTATCATAAACCTTTTTAATTAGAGAAAACTACTATTTTTTCGGTCTGATCGATGAAGGAACTTCCCCCACGATCCTCTGGATCAATATCTAACCCTGGGACGTGGCTAAAGGGCACCCCAACGCGAGGCCTCGGCTATTCCAGGAAATTAAATTCTCGTGGATGCTTTTAAGGAGAGTCGAACCCGAGACCTTAGAATACTGCTCATAAGCAGCTTATCAACTCGACAAGACCCTCTTGCATAGAGAAAACTACTATAAAATCTTTAGGAAAAAAAAAGAAATTTGTTACAAATAGCATCAATTGCAGCAAAAAGGTATAAACTAACATTAAAAATAGATGATATATAAAGTATATAAGACTAAAATTATTCAAAATACGTCACTTGCAACCGGCGACAACTTACTCTAATTGTCATCAGACATACTAGTATAGTGACAAAAAGTTAATGATAATTCTCTCTAATAAAAAGATTACATTAGTTCGATGCAAACCCAGCATGGGGTTTCGAGAATTTTATCCTAAAACAAATCCAAGCTAGACAACTTCCTTGGCATTGCTACCTAATTTGAACAACATTTGATTAATTTACATGTTTACCCAAGATTTGCATTCCTAATTGTTCACGGGAGAATGATGTGACAATGGTCAAAATAACAAATATTAAACTAAATCATGCATCAAACAAGCAATCAAGCATAATGACAAAGTTATAAACATAAAAGTAAGAAGGAAAAAAGAATCTAAAAAATGTCAATTTGTTCTCTTAGGACATGGACAAAGTATGAGGTGTACATATCACAAGCAACAATTCAGTTCACACTCTATAAAATAAAAAAAAAGGGTAAAAAATTTAGGGTGAGGCATCCTATCAATTTCATGTGAGCCCCATACTTTCATGGGATTTTTAGATACTAGTCCCTCAAATCTTCAAATTGTTCATACATCCCTCATATCCCTAGGGGTCTTGCAATTTGGCCCCTAGCTTACCAAATACCCTTTATGTTTTTGTGAACACGTGAATTTTGGGGTTTTGTGAGGAAAACATAAGATGAGGGGTATTTCAGTACCCGTTAGAATTTGAGGGATATATGAACAATTTTAAAGATTTGAGGAACCAATATGGAATATATTGAACATTTGAGGCACTAATATCTAACAAATCCCTACACTTTTACTTCCACTCACAGTCAAACACACCAAGCTAAATATCATGTGTTTACAAAAGCAGTCTGTAAGTAAAAAAAATGTAGGAAGATTCCCATATCAGAGAAAGGCTATACAAGTTCACATGCACTCTTCACCCGTAAAAGACACAAGGAAGAACAAAAGGCTACAGAAAACTGACAGAAAAATAATGATACCAAATCTTCTTCATTCAGAGCTCAGCTCAATGGGGACTATTATTAGCTTGTGAAGCCATTGCAAGCTCAAACTGCTTTAGGGATATTGTTGGCAGAGACAATAACTCTGGGCCTTTATTGAAGTTATTCCAGCTCTTCATGTTGGTGTTCACGTTGTTAAGGCCATCCCAGCCGATATGAGCCACGTGCTGAACATCGGTAGGGAATCCAATCTCCATCTCGATCTCTTCGTCGTCGTCGTCTTCATCTTCCTTGTAGAATTGGAAGAGAGAGGATAAGTTCTTGAAGCCCTTGATCACTTTCTGAAGCCCTGCAGAGATGTTTGGCTTTGGAAGAGGGAGGAATGAACTCCTCATCCTCCCATTTGCTTGGACTTCGCCTTCATAGAGTATTAGAGTTATTAGTATATTAGCAAAACTAGAGAAATTTGTTTGCGTTGGAAAACTGTGTAATTGTATCCTACAACAAATATCATTAACACAATCCTATAAGGCTAGAACAATGAAGAGATGAGAAAATTGGCTTACTTGTTGGTGTAGGACTCGATTCGCTCTGCGATTTCTTCGGATGGTTCTCGACGACATCAACGCTTGAATGAGAAACGCAGCCAACGGAGAAGGGGAAGGAAGCAAACTTTTCCATTCTATCCTTCATTGTTTCATGAAAAAATGGCCCTAGGTGTGGTTATGAGCAAGGGAAAAGGGATTGAGGGTGAGTGGATTTGTTATATTGGGTGGTGATGGCTTTGTTAGCAAGTATGAATGATTTTCCACATATAGGAGGGTTTACCCCCAAAGTTTGGTGAGAGAGAGTGTGCGTGTGTGAGGATTAGAGGAGGAGAGGCGGGGAGGCCCGCGGGGGGGGGGGGGGGTTAAGGGGATAGAATTATGGAGGTGGGTTGAATTGGTTGGTTGGTACCCACCTTTTAGCTGATTGCAAGTCCAATTTGTAGGCCAATCTTAGCCCCCACCAAGTGCTTTTTTTGTAGTATTCTGGGAACCTTCTCTCTTGTGACCTTAGCCTCTTCATCTTGTGAGCAGTGGACCTAGCTCTCAATATCTAAAAGGGTTAATTGCGGATAGACCCTTTCTAGTTTATTGTTGCAGATAGACCCATTGAGTGTTTTTTTTTTTTTTTTGCTCCTTTACCCTTATAGAAAGAGGATTGTTTTTTGACAAATAGATGTATTGACACAGTGTGACAAAAAAAAAAGACAACTCTTGCATTAATGCATTTATCCGCCAAATTCCTTCTGTTTGCCTGATTCATGGGCTCTCAACCCTTGAAACACCACATCTCCGCTGGATCCCGTCCACTGGGTACTCTCCTCTATTTCGCTGAGAAGCTGTTCATTTGTCCCTGTCCACTGGATTGTTGATGCACCAATGACAATTTACCCGTGAATCAGTGAATTAGAAGGTTAGTGCACTGATTTAAAGGTTCTCATCCCTTTGTATACCAATTATGCAGTGGACAGGATCTATTTCACAAGGGTCCTAGGATAGTTTTCCCTATTTCATAATCTCCCTTGTTCATTAAGACATCATGTTAAACCCCCATCCTTTTTTCCTCGTCTTCTAATGGCTTTCCAACTACACCCATGTTGGGATCTTGAAATTGACCCCAAGAGTAAAACACAAGGAATTACAACGTCATCAGTAGGCCTTAATCGAAAAGGTCCACACAAATGTAATACTCAAATACTCCACTCAGTGGGCAATAACAAGACCAAAACTCAAAAAAAAAATTCCAAGTGATGCAATTATTTCATGCGAAGTGTTCTGAATTACTTCATACCCTGATGGAATATATGGTGGTTGGGTTCACTCTCAGAAAAAGAGAGAGAAAGGTAAGTGTGACTTACTGATGATTGATGCATCCAGAGAAACAATAAAAGTTCTGATGGATCTCTTCTACTTGCTTTATGTCAAGCACGGAAAACTTTAATGTGACACTCAGAATAAACACCATGCGTTATCTTTGCATCCAAGGAAACTTAGATACATGGAATGATCTCTGATAGGGACATACATAAATGAAATGGTATTAATGTTAATAGACTCATACTAAAGTGCTCCTCATCCAATATCTCAACTAAAGTCACTGAGCACTTCATCTATGATGGGGGTGAATTTGTTCAGAAAGGTTTAAGTACTTGGAGTAAGGTTTGTGAAACACTCTTTTTCTTCAGCTTGGGTCTATTGATTTAGGTGTGGATTACGATTGCCACTATATGAAGTGGTTGAGTACTTGAAAGACAAGAAAAAAGAAACTAAAAGAACAATTTATTGAAGGGTTAATTGCACATAAAACCCCTGCAGTATCCTTGTTTTGCACTTATTACCTTGCAGTTTCATTGTTGCACATAGAGCCCTTCCGTTAAATCTTTTTGTCTCTTTTACCCTTGGTGAAATTTTGACCTATAGAGTAAAAGAGTTAAAAAACATAATCCAGGGGGTCTACCATAAAATGAAGCTACAAGGGTAGTAAGTTCAAAACAGCGATACTGCAAGGGGTTTATATGCCATTAACCCTTTATTATTGACTCGCATAGTCAAGAGACAAAATCATGTGTATATGCTGTCCTTATTCAAGTCATAAAAATACAAATTGATCCATAATTATCATCAGTTTACGGAAAAGAACATAACCGAATACATATGATGTATTATAAATAGAAGCTAATTATAGCTGATAGTTAAAACTGCTCCTATCATTGATTATTCCAAATGAATGCTTTCCTTATAAAGTTTAGTTAAAAGTTGAATGGATAAGGCTCTATACTAATTAGTGTAATTATGAAAGATAATGAAACAAGTACATACCTCCTTTGTTGGTAAGTATTTGACATTGAAGTTTGTCAAGCATACTGATTTCAGCTTCTCGCTGTGGAAATTTAGCATTGATTCTCTTTATGCCCCAATTCTTTCAATCTCTCCATTAAATGTTCCAGGTACGAATATATCACTTCTGACTCTGGGTGTGACTTATCGTCTACTGTGAACACATGGACCTTGTTCTTCAACTCAATCCAAGATTGACCCGGTTCTTTACTCATTCCTCTCTCCCGCATCAAATTTCTTAATTTGTTGGACTCCAGAAACATCCTCTTGGTTGCACAGATATTAGAAATGAGAACATAGGATCCAACATCTTTTGGTTTGAGACTAACCAATTGTTCAGAAGCCCATTTTGCCATTTCTATATTGTTATCAAATCGACTAGATGCCAATAATGCCTTCCACACTACATCATGATGCTCGATATTGTTTTGATAAATGAAGTCTTTTGCTCCTTCGAGTTCCCCTGCTCTTCCTAAAAGATCAACCATACAAGTGAAATGCTCGATGCTGGGAAAAATTCCATATTCTTCTTGCATCAGTCTAAAATACTTACATCCCTCTTTAACTTCTCCACAATGGCTACAAGCAGATAAAACACCTACGAAGGTTATCTCATTGGGCATAATTTTCTCCCCTAACATCTTTTCGAATAGTTGAATCGCTTTCCTCCCATGTCCATGCGAAGCATAGGAGTTTATCATTGAAGTCCAAATCACAACATTTCGTGACTCTATAGAATCAAAAGCCCTACAAGCATCATCCAAGCTTCCACATTTAGCATACATATCTGTGATTGCTGACACCGAGAAAACATCAAATCCGTATCCTAATTTCTCGATACATGCGTGAATTTGCCGCCCTTGTTGAAGAATTCCAGCATCTGAGCAAGCAGAAGAGATACTAGTGAGAGTAAATTTGTCAACCTTTAACCCCTTTTGTAACATTTTAGAGAAGAGCTTGAGCGCCTCTTCAATTTTCCCATTTTGAACAAATCCAGAAATCATGGAACTCCATTGAATTGTTTTTGCGATCAACCCATCAGTAGACTGAGATGAATTATAAAAAACAACCAAGGAAGCCTCAATTTTACCACATTTGCAGTACATATCTAACAACGAGTTCGTAATAAATGCGTCATATTCGCATCCATTTCTCAAAATTTGGCTGTGAATTTGTTTCCCTAGTTCAAGAAGAACTAATTTACCAGCCAAAGTCAAAGCCGTGGAGAAAGTAAACTTATTGAACCTAATGCCTATCCCAACCATCTCATAAAGAAGTTCTAAAGCCACCAAATCAAAACCCATTTTCATTTGCCCATTTACAATTGTGTTCCAACTCGAAACATCCCGAAAGGGTGAATCTCTAAATAACTCCATTGCACCATTCACATCTCCAATCTCTAAGTAAGCACCAATCAGAACATTCCACGAGATAGCATCTCTCTCGGTCATCATCTCAAATACTTTCACCGCGCATCGAAAGTCCCCACATTTCACATAGAAATCAACCATCGTATTCTCCAACACAACATCCATCTCAATGCCATTCCTCAAAATCCATCCATGAATTCCCTTACCCATATTAAGATCACCCATGTTCATACAAGACTTGAGAACAGTAGAAAGAGTGAAGCAATTGGGCAAATCTCCCTCATGTATCATCGAAGCAAATAGGCTCAGACCCATTTCGTATCTACCAATTCGAGAGTAGCCCGAAACTAGAGTCGTCCATGAGCGAGCATCTCTCTCAGTCATTTCATCAAACAACTTGTGCGCAAGATCCAAATAACCACACTTAGCATACAGGCTAAGGAGGATAGTGCCCACCTGCCCAATTACGGCGAGGCAAGATTTGATGGCTCTACAATGGAGACTCTCGACCTCCAAAAGGATCGGAGTGGGTTTAGAGGAATTTTTGAGCAGATTGATGAAGGCCCATTGAGGGTCTTGGAGATGTGAGGAAATGGTGAAAGAGTTTGACGTTGGAGGTGAAAGGGAAATGGTTGGATTCAGATAAGAGGAAAAACGCGGGAAATTTGAATTCAGACCGTTGGTACGAAGAAGGGTCGCCCTTATCATAGCGAGGAGACGCTAAGGCCAGGTGATTTGCATGACCGCATATATATATACCCATCAAATCTTCCATATTTGCAAACTTATCCCTCAAATCCTCTTATTTATAAAGTTGGCCCCCAACACTCACATATTGAGTCTCTGTACCGCTCCAACTTAAAAATGTTGTTTTACTTGCTTCCATGATGTTTTTGCCAAAAATAAAACACCATGCGTTTGGAAACCATGGTGTTTTTTAAGCTCCGTTTGGATACCATGGTGTTTTACTTGCTACCATAATGGGGCTCCGTTTGCATACCATGGTGTTTCACTTGCTTCTTTTTGCTAAAAACAAAACATCATGCGTTTGGAAACCATGGTGTTTTTTGAGCTAAATCATCCTCAAACAAAAAAATATAACACTTATTTCAAAACACATTTTAGATGTTTTAAGTTTGGTGTTTTGGTTTTGAATTTGATGAGGTGTTAATATAATATCTAACATAATATATTAAATATAAGTAATATACAGTTATTATCAACATACTTATTATATTATACTATATTATATTATAATTAATCTAACATATTAATAAATTTTATTAAATAATATAAATATATAATAATTAAAATATCTTATATAATAATCTAATAATGTAAAAATAATATATTCATAATATAATAATTGATTTATATCATAAATTATTAAAGTATTATTAATAAACCCTAACATATTAGAAACTATAATATATATATAATATTAAAATATTTGTAATATGTGAATTTATTAATAATGTAGTAGTAATAAAATAATATTAACATTATTAATAATATTATATTCTATTAATAATAGTATAATATTATATCAATAATAAAATAATATTATTTTATAAATATTATATAATATATAATAATAACAAATTGATATACCAAAATAATTAATATATAATTATTTGAAAATAATATGTAATAATTATAATATAATAATAATTATAAAAAAATATAACTCATTAAAGTACAATAATACATTATATACAATATTATATTATATTATATTAATATTTATAATAATATTATAATGTAAACTAAATATTATAATATTTTATTTATAATATATTTTATTATAATTAATATATAATATATTAATAATATGTTTAATACTAATGTTGTAATAGGTCAAACTAATGTTGAACAAAAACACTCAACGTGGTATTTTAAAAACACTATAAGGGAAAAACACAACACCATGGTATTTTTTAAAAAAACACAACAAGGAAAACGCCATGGTATCCAAACGAAGCCGGTTTTTAACAAAGCAATGCAAATTTTACATTAGTTTTCTATATGTTGCAGAATTTTCCCATCAGAAAGTAAAATTGTTATGTGGGAAGGGTAGAAAAAAATAAATCTAAGAGAAATTGTAAATACTAAAATTTGAGGGGTGAATTGTAAATATGAAAGCTTTGAGGGGTATATAAGCAAAATGTGCTATATTCTTTTTCTTATTAGTGGGTGTTTGATAATTTGAAAGTGAGTTTGGAGTGCTTTCTAGTTTTTCTTTTTTCTCAAATGATTTTCACATTGATGTCAATATGCAAGTGAAATACAATGTTTGTTTAAAAAATAAAATTATTAGTGATAGTATAATGTAAACATGATATGGCAAAATAGAATTAACTAGCAAATATAGTTAAATTTATTTAATTAAATTTGGTTATCATTTTTTCCACTTTCATGTGACTTCACTACTTTTTTAGGGGAAGTCGGGAGTCAAAATTGTATTAAATCATAGCACATTATATCATACTTCTTTATAAAAATGTCAGTTTGGGAAAAAAATCATGGACAAAAATATTCTTGATCATGTAAACCATTACTTTGTTACCCTATTTTAGTTAATATAAATAATTAATTAAATGAGAAATTTTTTGTAAAAATATTTAAATCATATTTATATATTTTTGTATATATATATATAGTCCATTTCAAGTACGCATAAATGCGTACGCA
Organism: Asparagus kiusianus; assembly: GCA_022839385.1. Lineage (NCBI taxonomy): Eukaryota > Viridiplantae > Streptophyta > Magnoliopsida > Asparagales > Asparagaceae > Asparagus > Asparagus kiusianus. The sequence goes on along the minus strand of BQKN01061363.1, from coordinate 67,189 downwards.
TTTATGCCCAAAACATGGATAAGCGCTGCGTTGCAGCCAGCTGGGGGCTTATTTGAAAAAAAACACATGTGCCAGCTCTTCTCCCCAAAACTCTCCCCAAAAGAAATTCTCATCTGTAAACTCCCCCAAACCCAAAGTCGGTCTGACGGCCCCCTCTCTCGAGCTCCCCCAAATCCGCCAACTCCGACGACTTCACCAACTCCGCCTCCCTCCCAACGTCACCCCCCATCTCTAAGTGAACTCCGTCGAGCTCCCTCGATCTCCCTCGAGCTCTCTAAGTGAACTCCCCCAACTCCGCCGATTTCCCCCTCCTCCGGCGACTTCCTCCTCCTCCGCCGACTTCCCCCTGCTCCGTCGACTGTAATCTTTTTTGGTTTGCGGAGTGACGCGGTTTGCGGAGTGACGCGGTTTCTGCAGCAATTCAAAGGCCATCCTCTACTGCAGAGCTGACGATGCTAGGCTCTGCCTGTCATGTGATAGGCACGTGCACCAGGCCAACTCGGTATGCTCCAAGCACCCTCGAGCTCTCCTCTGCAACTCGAGGCTTTCTCCGGGTGCCCGAGTGCTATTGAGCTTGTTTCTGTTCTTGGGTTTGGAGGAAATCAAGAAATAATCAAGAAGAATAAGGAAAATGAGGAGGAGGATGACTACTTGTTGGGTGAAGAAGGGGGTTTTAAGTGGGAGATGCCCGAAGTGGTCAGATTGGATGATCTGATTGTGCCTGTTAGTGATTCCTGTTGTGGTTTTCAGGCTATTGGGGTTCCTCCTCTGCCGAAGATATACGAAAAAAGTTGGATGGTTTGCATCTCAATTCGGTTGATTTGGGCTTGTGTGCTATTTCTTATTTTGATCTCTTTAATTGGACTATATTGGTGTTTGATGGCTATTACCTTAATTGTGGGCTATAGATTACTAAGTGTCCTTATCAGTTGTAGAGTATAAAATTGTCACCCACACTATTAGCTTAATTGTGGGCTGTTTGCTTATGTGTGATGTAATCTTCAACTCTCAACCAAAATTTGGAATTATGCTATTAGAGGAACCAGGCTTTAAAAAGATCATGTTCCATATCATGAGGTAAGTATCAAATTAAATTTCTTATGCTTATAGTGTTGGTATTAAATTTCTGGTATCTGATGGTTTTAAGCTCATTGTTTCATGGAAATTAACCTCTGTTCTGTATTTCTTGTTTGAAGTCATTCCCGGAATTCTATTGTATCATGTATTGTGCAATATTGTCCTCTTGATTAATGTTTTGAGATAATAGCTATTCAGCGTCCTTTCCTCACAGCTTATTTTTTTCAATTTGAGTTGCAATTTCATTTCTTGCTCAGGTCAGACCAAATGCGCTCATGGAATTTGCATTCTCACGAATGGGATGAGTTCAAGAGTTTGGACTACAAGAAGATTTATGAGTCCAAGTTTTAATGACAGATCAACCAACCACTCCTTTGACGCTTCAAGCCGATTTGATTCCTTCAATATCCAAGAAGATTGAGTTGTGATTTTTGCTCTGAAAATTAATAATGGTGTGTGCGCTACAGAGAAGATATATTGATGTTGGTTGGTGTATACTCGATGATTTTTCGGTTTGTAAGCATTTGATTGTACAATTTTGTAATGGCACTTGCATCAATCTAAAATTATTGGTCTCTAGTGTGTACCAACTTG
>BQKN01061363.1:46710-60518 GCA_022839385.1 Asparagus kiusianus | reverse complement strand
ATATATATATATATATATATATATATACTCACTTTAAAAGTGTGAGTTTGGAAAAATCTTTTCATGTGACAATATTACCCCTTAACACTAATTAATTAATTAAATTAAATTAAATTAATAAGAGGATAATTGCCTATTGCCTACAATAAACATGATGTCTCTCAAACCTCTTGACGCTTTGTCTTCTTATCTATCTTTTGTTATTAAGATTAGGGTTTTAACTTTTATTCAATGTGAAAGCTCCTTCTATTGGTTTTTACAAATTTCATAAATCATTCTGAAGTGAAGGGAGTTCTTAATAATCATATTTTTATTATATTTTTATATCATCATTATCTATTTTGTTTAAATAAAAATACCATTAATAAACATGTTTTATCTTAAAATGCAAGTTAATAGAGAATTAATGAATAAAAGTTCAAAAAGAACTCAAATTTCTTGATTTTTTAACATTTTATTGAAGTTCAGGATCAAGCCAAGCAATTTACAGAAACCAAAGAAACAAGGATCCAATATGAAAAGAAATCAAGTTAAAATTATGTTCAAGATGATTAGCCACAAAGAAACGGTAATATCTCTTAATCCGGAAGGTAAAATTTAATATATAATATATTAAAATAGCCTATCTCGACGAGATGGAGCTAACTACATTTTCAGAATTTTAGAATTCTAATCATTTGGTCAATTGATTGGTCAACTGATTGGCCAATCGATTGGTCAACCAATTGGTTCGTAACAAACTTGTTTTATGGTTAAGATTTAATCCTTGGAGATCAAGTAAAATCTAATGGTTTTTGTTTCTTGATGTAGGCTATAAATAAGATAGAGGGTGAGGGGTTTGAATGTGAAAAAATTTGTAATAACTCTATTTGGAGATGAATATTACTCTTAATTGAGGAGACCTTCCAAAATTGTAACTTTGTTGCAATTAATAAAAAACGTGAGTCTTCATATTTTCCTTTTCTTCTCTTTGTTTGATGATGAAGATGAACATTTGCTTTCAAGAGCCTAGAACCCTCTTGCAATGTAAATTTTCTCTTTTACCTTTTATTTTCTTGTAATTGTTTTAGATATTCAAGGGGCTAGAGCCCTCTTGTTTTAGATTTATTTTAATGCTTTGTAGAGTAGATTGACTTTCATGTCTTTATTTTCCTGTATTTTGTAATATAAATTTATTTTCTTGCATAGTTTAGATTTTATTTTCATGCATTATTCTCCAAGAGGCTAGAACCTTCTTAGGAATTAGCTTTTTTTTCTTTTCCTCTCATTCTCCAAGAGGTTAGAACCCTCTTGGAAATTAGTTTTTATTTTTATTTTTTTCCTTTAATTCTCCAAGAGGTTAGAACCCTTTTGAGAATTAGTTTTTATTTTTATTCTCTTCATTTTATTCTCTCTAGTATAGATTTTATTTCTTTGTTTTTATTTTCTAAGATATGGAAGTAATTCTTATATGAATTCAAGAATTGTATAAAGCTAGTTTGATTTCTTTTATAATTTGTGAACTATTCTCTTGTGCTAAAAATGATCATGCTTAGGATAATCAACTAGAAAACTAATTAGTAGAAGAAGAATTTGATAATTTATTCTTATCTTGAGTAGTTTGATAGGGTATGCTTATGAATTCTAGAATTATTATCTAATTATTGTTCTTTTCATGAATGTTAATTTTACTTGGATGATAATTTAATCGGTTATGCTTTCTTTAAGTGGGTTGATAGTCTATGATTAATAAATCTAAAGTAAAATGTGATAAAAAGAGAATAGTTCATAACGTTATGGTGTTTTTAGTCGCCAAAGTATGACCCTTTGCCAGGTTTGGACATGTGTCCCCCTACATGCACCACTCAAATTAAAGTGACTGTCAGGACCACCAAGAATCCCGACTTAGCCGACTCGTCTAGTCGACATCTCCTTAGATCGACTCGAACGGTGGTACTTATCGGTCCTCTTATCAAAGACAACTCGCTATGAGCCCACTTGACCAGTTATTCGACACCTTACAGGGTCGACTCGAAAGGCGTTCCTTCTCAACAACCCTCACCATAAGCCAAATGACGACTTCAATCTTGAGCCTTCCCCGCTGACAGCACGTCAGCGTTACATTACATGCTTGGCAGGCGTCATCATTCCTCTAGCCCTGATAGTCTTCATGACACATCGAACCACGTCGGCACTGTCATGCCCCCAATCACTTCGCATTAAATACTGAGATAACATCTACTCCACTTGTCAACCGACACCTGTAAAGCAGGCGCTGACGTAGCCGCCATCTCATACTCAGCCAAAATTACCATTCTATACTTTTACCACCACTATAAATAGGGGTACTATTTTAAATACCAGGGTAAGCAAGCAAATTTCTCAGAATTTTTCTCCATAATACTTTAGAACTCACACAGTTCATCACTTTCTCACTCAAGTCCATCACTGATTTGATCGTCGGAGGAACAATAGGGGACTAGTCCTCGTCCTCTTACGAGTTGCTATTTGTGTAGGCAGAAGCTACTCAACTCAAAACTAAATATTCAGAGAAGTTAGCAGCCCCTAATCAACCCCACCCTCATTATATTATCTGTGTGATTATTAACATTAATAGTTTGACGCCCACCATGGGGCCTCTTTCTTTTTCGAGCAAGTATGTATGGTTTTGAGTATATGGATGATTAGTCTCACCTTGAAGGACCACATCAGAGCTACGTTACTCAAGCTCAACTTAAAGAAACAGCTCAGAAGATCTCTCAATCCTTCCAATAACAAGTCGCTACCTTCATTAGTGAGCTCCTCAGCCAATTCCCACAGTAGTAGCAAGCCACTTTCGTTGTCCCTCCGCCTTTTGAAGACCAACGATCGGGGACTCACCCCCCTTCTGGAGCCCAGCGAATAGTTCCACCTTGGACTCCTCATGCTGCTACCAAGCAGCAGAGGGATTGCATCGAACACATGGCCCCACCACCGCATCGGCTAACTCACCCTGGGGAACCTCTCTAGGAGCATCTTAAAAACACTTTCAATAATCTTGTACAAAATTTCATTCATTATAAATGAAATCCTTCTGAATCTGACTCTTGTGCCGCACTCACATAGTGTCAAATCTATGCAGAAATCCTAAGCTCTTAGTGCCTTCTCCGGGTAAACCCAAGGCACACTCGTCATTCGGTCGGCTCCCACATTTACAACTCAACCACCATAACAGGGCAAAAAGACCTAGGCGTCCTCACTAAGACCTAGGCATCCAACCTCTGGGTTGTTATTTTGCTAAAAAAAACCTAGGCGTCCTCATTAAGATCTAGGCACCCAACCTTTGGGTTGTTATTTTGCTAAAAAGATCTAGGTGTCATCATTAAGACCTAGGCACCCAATCTCCATGTTGTCACTTTGACAAAAGACCTAGACGTCCTAGGCATTCTAACCTGCCAGTCATTCTCAACAAAAAGACCCGTACTTCTCGCCAACAAAAAGAGTAAAAAGAGCCGATCGCCTCGACCCAATCGACACTCGGGTCGCCCAAGTGCAACCGATTCAGGACAATCAACACTTGTTCTCTTAGCTAGATTAGAATTATAGATAACTAAAGCAAAAACAAGGAATAATTGAAGGTAAATTCCATAGTGAGAGCAGAGTCCAAATCTTTATTCCAAACTCTAAACAAATTTTATTATATTGTCTGCACTGGTATTTACAAAAAGAAAAGAAAAGATACAAGCTCTCAGACTTCTCGGCTAGATCCTGGAGTAGGGCTTGGGAGGTCCTCTGCGGAGGCTATAGGGGCAGGAGCGGCAGAAGAGGAAGGGGGAGGGACTTCTCCGGGGTCATCCCTTGACTCGTCATCATCGTCGCCCAACGCCAGTTCCAGCCCCCCTCCACTCGCCTTGATCTACTTTAGGAGGTTGAGACAGCAAGAGACTTTAGGAGGGTAGAAGCGGTCTGGTGCAAGTCAAGAGACAAGAGAAAGTAATGAGGCCAGGTAGTCGACACCAGCTTTGCAAGCCAAGGTCACCTCAGTTTTTCCTAAGGGGCCCTGGCACCAGTCATAGATCACTTTTGCCTTGTATTGCTCTGAGTCTAAGTAAGCAAGCCTATCCTCCAGGTCCTTGACGATTGTGGCAGACATCTAGTGAGCCGATCGCTCCTCCTCAAGGTCCCGCTTTAGATGATCGACTGAAAGACGACTAGATCGAGCATCATCCTGAGCCATCACCTTAAGACGCCTCTCAGACTCAACCTCCCCTCCAGAGAAGATAGTCGAACGTCCCGCTCAGAAATTCCTTACTATAGGCGGCCAACCTCCTCCCTCAGCTAGGCACCTCACCTTGGAGCTTCTCAATAGAGGTCGTCTGCTTGGTGCCGTGAGTTCTATACCCCTTGATGAGTTTTTCTCTCATGTCTAGCTCCTGGCGCCAGCTGGCTTTGTTATTGTTCAGCTCGGCCTCCAAGGCGGCAACCTTCTTCTCCGCTTCCTCCCTGGCCGAGTTCTCCTTAGCGAAGACCGCCTACCATTCAGGAGGGGAGTTGTACATGTAGGAGAGCCGGTTGAGCAGCTCCGCCTCCCCCCCCCCCCCCCCCCCCGAACCAAGTAGCCCTTGAGGGACAAGTGCAAGCCGACGCTGCGCATCTCCCTCAAGAACCCCTCGTCCTTCGAGAGGGTGAACTGTTGGATAGCTCGGACTTGGGAAGTTGTCGGCCCCAAGACTCTATTGTTGTGATGTATTTGCTATGTTAAATTTTACGGTGGTTTCAGTTGGAATGTTGGGTTGATATATGATTTCGAAAGTTTCAAATATTCACTTAATTTGATGTTGAACCTTAATGAAATTAGGTTATGAGTTGAGGATGATTTGATATGTTGCTTGATTTTAGTTAGGCACTTGTTTGGATATGCTTTACTCAGAAGCGATACAAGGAAAATGAGATATTAATGTATAAGTGCATAGAAGTGAAGATTCTTGAGGTTGAGATACAATCATACAAATGCACTTGCTTAAATTTTTGTGCCCATAAAGGTACATTATATCCTTCAGAATATTAAAATTGCTCTTCGGTACCCAATTTTTAACTTGTTTCAAATACGAAATCTTTAGAGTTACCAATTCATATCATACAATTCACTGTAAGGGGTCGTTTAGTTCGCTTAAAAGACCCTCGAAACCCTTTACTTCTCCTGACAGTGTCCAAGACTTTTTGTTTCCCATTGTTTCTTTGTTTGTGTTTGGTTCATGGAGGGGGCTATGTTGGATTTAATCTAATAAATCTATTTGTGGGCACATATGATTAATCAATGTGTATTGCTATCTTTTCAGGATAACCCACTAAAGTGATCAATTAATTTGGGTTAATGGGTATTTAAATAAATCATGGGATTATATGTGTAGATACCAGGTTGTAATTGTGATTTGTTGAGGGGCCAAATTACAAAAGTACAACACCTATAAATAAGGGGTTATGGTCCCTAATCTAGGTTAACATTCTCTAATTCTCTTCACCCCCATCTTGAGAGAAAATTCGGCTATAGAGAAACCCTAAGGTTAGAAGATCATCAAAAACCCAAATCAAGTTTTCATCTATGGATTCAGGTATAAGCTTCCGCTCTTTTAGATTTTTATTAATCTCTTTGAATTAATCATGGCTTTATGATTTAGATCTCAAGTATTAGATCTAACAAGTGGTATCGGAGCCACCTTTGATTAATTATTAGGGATTTAAGTTCTTAAAATTGGGTTTTTTATATTAAAATCTCTGTTTTGATTAAGAATTGTTCTCGGATGAACAGTTACGTTTTTTATTTTCGGATGAACAGTAAAAAATTCACTGTGAACAGTACTTTATGGAATTTTTTGGCTTTTTCCTTTGATTTTTTGGATCTGGATTAAGAAAAAAAATTCCGATTATGGATCTGTTTTTGAAAATAAAAAAATCAAAGAATTTTTGGGTTTGATCTTCGGTCCCGTGCTCCTCGCCGGCGAAGGTTCGTTAGCGGCCTCGCTCTCGACTCCGACGGCGATGGCGGCGTCAGGAAACCCTAGGGTTTCGACCATTGGGTGCCGGAGCAATGGCGGCGGCGGTTTCAGTTTGAAACCCTAAGGGTTCGTGCGTGAAAACGTGGTGAAATTTAACCGAACTTCACGTTCGTTCTAAGGTGAGCATCGCGCTCAAATCAAATGAACCTCGCGTTCGTTCTAAGGTGAACATCGCGCTCAAATCAAACGAACCTCGCGTTCGTTCTAAGGTTGAGCCTCGCGCTCAATTCAAACGAACTTAGCGTTCGTTCTCAGGTGAGCCTCACGCTCAATTCTAAGGTGAGCCTCGCGCTCAGTTCTCAGGTGAGCATCGCGCTCAATTCTAAGGTGAGCCTCACGCTCAATTCAAGATTGAGCCTCGCGCTCAATTCTAAGGTGAGCCTCGCGCTCGATTTAAGTCGAACCTCGCGTTCAATTTTTAAACGAACCTCGTGTTCGTTCTCAAGTTAAACCTCACGTTTATTTTTTTTAAACGAACCTCGCGTTCGTTCTCAAGTTGAACCTCGCGTTCATTTTTAAACGAACCTCGTGTTCGTTCTCAAGTTGAACTTCGCGTTCATTTTTTCAAACGAACCTCGCGTTCGTTCTTAGTCAAGTCTTGTACTCAATTCAGTCGAACCTCGCGTTCGAAGTCAAGTGAACTTCGTGCTCACTATGGTTAAGCCTCGGCTTTTCAAGGGTCCACTTTGGTATACTTAATTTATTAAGTTATGGGCCCTAATTAAGCTATGAGATCCCAATTAAGCTTTTGAAAATTCAGTTGATTTAAATTAAGAACATTTTAATTTAAATCTAATTTTGGTAGTTAATCAATTATTTAATTCAAATATTATGACACTAAGGTATTAAGGTTGTCTCTCACTCCAATTGTTTAATTGAAACAAGAAGTTGCCAAAGTAACCTCTCTTGTGTAGATTGTTCATGAGGAATGTGAGATGTTTGTGTGCATGCTTTCGTGTAAATATTTAATCGGCCCAAAGGAATGTTGATATTTATTTAGACTGTATACACATCCGCGATGATAAGCGTGTGATAATTATAAGGTTTACATGTGAATAATGAATCGATCCAAAGATAGTTTTATTATTTGACATGAGTTATTGTCAATGTTTGATCATTGCAACAAGATATCACTTACAAGTTAATATTACTGTCCAAAGACTTGATATTAATGTTGTGCCAGATATCTTGAGATGGGATTTGTCATTATTTGAATTTTATTGATTACTAAATATGGTTATTGATGTGAGCATTTTTGTTTTATTTCAGCTAATGCATCTGCTACAACAATTTCTACTAACATCAACTCAATTGCCATGTTAAATGGGACAAACTTCAAGGTTTGGAAAGAGAACATACTAATTATTCTTGGCTGCATGGATCTTGACTATGCATTAAGAACTGAACAACCCCAACCTCTCAATGCGGATAGCACTCCTGATGCAAAGAAGGAGTATGAGAAATAGGAGCGTTCAAATCGCATGAGTCTTATGATCATTAAGCACGGTGTTCCGGAAGCCTTCAGAGGCATAGAATCCGAAGGGATTACTAAGGCTAAAGATTTCCTTGCCGAAATTAAGAAGCGTTTTGCAAAAAACGATAAGGTAGAAATAAGCACGCTTTTAGCTTGCTTGATTTCGATGAAGTATAAGGGCAAAGGAAATATCAGGGAGTACATTATGGAAATGTCTCATATTGCTTCAAAGCTTAAGGTACTTAAACTCGATCTTTGTGATGAGTTATTAGTGCATCTGGTTCTGTTGTCTCTTCCTGCATAATTTAATCAGTTTAAGGTCAGTTATAACTGTCAAAAGGAGAAATGGACTCTAAATGAGCTTATTTCATACTATGTGCAAAAAAAAGACAGGTTGAAGCAAGATAAGACAGAAAGTGCTCATTTGGCCTATGCCTCTAAGGATAAGGGCAAGAAAAGAAAGAATGATAATGAAGCTGCTAAGGGTCCAGTTCAGAAGAAACAACATAAGGATAATCAGGGTTGTTTCTTCTATAACAAGCCTGGACACGTAAAGAAGGATTGTACCAAATATCACGCCTGATGTGCTACTAAGGGTACGTTTCTTACTTTGGTCTGTTCTGAGGTTAATTTAGCTTCAGTATCTAGAAACACTTGGTGGTTAGACTCTGGTGCTACTACTCACATAAGTGTTTCTATGCAGGGTTGCCTGAGCTACCGAAAGCCAAGTGATGTTGAAATACATATCTTTGTGGGCGACGGTCAATCAGTAGATATGGAAGCAATTGGGCATTTTAGGTTGCTATTAGGAACTGGTTCTTATTTGGATTTAAAAGATACTTTTGTAGTACCGTCTTTTAGACGGAATTTAATTTCAGTTTCTGTATTGGACAAATCAGGTTATTCTTGTTCATTTGGAAACAATTAATTCAGTTTATCTTTTAATTCAAATGTTGTGGGAACCGGTTATTTGAGTACTTATGACAACCTATATTTGCTTGATACAATTGCTTCTTATAATGAAACTTTGCATGTGGAATCACGTGGTACTAAGCGTAAATTAAATAAGGAAAATTCAGCGTTATTATGGCATAAGCGCTTGGGTTATATCTCAAAAGGTAGAGTTGAGCGTCTTGTGTCTGATGGCATTTTGGATTCACTTGATTTTTCAGACTTCAACGTATGTGTTGAATGTATCAAGGGAAAAGAGACCAAAGTTAAGAGATTAGGTGCCAATAGATCTTCGGATGTCTTAGAATTGATACATACGGATATTTGTGGGCCATTCCCTACGGAATCCTGGAATGGTCAATAATATTTTATATCATTCATAGACGATTACTCACGTTTTGGGTACCTATATCTCATTCATGAAAAATCTGAGTCTCTGGACATGTTCAAAGCCTATAAAGCTGAAGTTTAGAATCAACTCAACCGAAGAATTAAAACCGTTAGATCTGATCGTGGTGGTGAGTACTACGGTAGATATGATGGTTCAGGTGAACAACGTTCAGGACCATTTGCTAGATACCTAGAGGAATGCGATATCGTCCCACAGTACACCATGTCGGGTTCACCTAGCATGAATGGTATAGCTAAAAGACGAAACAGGTCTCTTAAGGATATGGTAAGAAGTATGATTGCTCATTCTTCTTTACCAGAGTCACTCTGGGGAGAAGCACTAAAGACAGCAGCTTACATTCTGAACAGAGTGCTTAGTAAAGCAGTTGCTAAAACACCTTATGAGCTTTGGACTAGTCGAAAGCCCAGTTTAAAACACTTACATATTTGGGGATGTCCAGCTGAGGCAAGGCCTTATAGGCAAAATGAAAAGAAATTGGACTCCAAAACAGTTAGCAGCTACGTTATTGGGTACTCTGAATGTTCTAGGGGCTATAAGTTTTATGATCCCACACTCAGGAATATTTTTGAGACGAGAACGGTAACATTCTTTGAGGATGTTGAGTTTGGGGGGAGAAATAAGGTTAGAGACATTGCTTTTGAGGAGGAATTGGCATCAGATCCAATCCATACAGTTACTTTTGATAATATTCAGGTTCTTATACTTGTTGTTGCTCAAGAAGTAAATCCGGAACCTCAAGATGATAATGTTGAACAACTCCCTGTTCCAGAAGAACAAACTCAACAACCTCAAGAACCAGTGTCATTAAGGAGATCCACGAGAGAAAGGAGAAATGCTATTCCGGATGATTATATTGTATTTCTCCAAGAACATGAGAAAAATAGTGGAATGTTGGAAGATGATCCAATCAACTTCCTTCAGACCATAAAAAGTTCTATCTCTCAACAGTGGATTGATGCCATGAATGAAGAGTACAAGTCTATGCAAGACAATAAGGTTTGGGAACTTATCCCATTATCAGAAGGTGCAAAACCAATTGGTTGTAAATGGATTTTTAAAACCAAGCGGGATGCAAACGGTAATGTGGAGAGGTATAAGGCACGTCTTGTGGCTAAAGGCTATACTTAAAAGGAAGGCATTGATTATACAGAGATTTTCTCTCCGGTTTTATCAAAAGACTCGTTCAGAACAATCATGGTACTTGTTGCTCATTATGATCTTGAGTTACATCAGATGGATGTTAAGACTGCATTTCTCAATGGCGACATTGATGAGATGATTTATATGGTACAACCAGAAAACTTTGTGTCGGGAGACCCAAAGAATATGGTTTGCAAATTAAGGAAATCCATATATGGACTCAAGAAAGCTCCTCGTCAATGGTATCATAAGTTTCAACAAATAATTATCTCGTTCGGTTTTGAGATGAACATTGTTGATGACTGTGTATATCACAAGTTCAGTGGGAGTAAGTATATCTTTCTGGTTCTGTATGTCGATGACATATTACTTGCCACTAATGATATAGGCATGTTGCACGAAACCAAGAGATTTCTATCAAAGAATTTTGAGATGAAAGATATTAGGGACACCTCTTTTATATTAGGGATCCAGATACATCGAGATCGCTCTCGGGGTATTCTTGGATTATCACAAAAGAGCTACATCGATAAGGTACTTAAAAGATTTGGCATGCAAGACTGCAGACCAGGAGATACCCCTGTTACTAAAGGAGACAAGTTTAGTCTCAATCAGTGCCCTAAAGATAACCTTAAAATTTAGGAAATGCAGAAGATTCCTTATGCTTCGGCTGTAGGAAGTCTAATGTATGCTCAGGTATGTACGCGTCCGGATATTACGTACATTGTTGGGATGTTAGGCAGATACTTAAGCAACCCTGGTATGAATCATTGGATAGCAGTCAAAAGGGTTATGAGGTATCTTCAGAAAACAAAAGATTACATGCTCACATACAGAAAATCAGAAAAGTTGGAGGTTATTTGGTATTCGGATTCTGATTTTGCTGGATGCCAAGATAGCAAAAAGTCTACATCATGCTATATTTATATGTTAGCAGGAGGAGCTATATCATGGAAAAGTGTCAAACAGACACTAGTAGCTTCCTCCACTATGGCAGCAGAATTTGTAGCTTGCTATGAGGCATCCAATCAGGGAATATGGCTGTGAAATTTTGTCACGGGACTGCGTATTTTGGAAAATGTTAAAAGACCACTAATGTTATATTATGATAATAAATCTATAGTAATGTATTCCAATAACAAAAGGAGCTCAACTAAGTCAAAATATATTGACATTAAGTTCCTGGTTGTGAAAGAAAGGGTACAGAGTGGACAAATATCTATAGAGCACATTGGGACAAACTCCATGATAGCTGATCCTCTTACTAAGGGATTGCCAACCAAGGTCTTTCATGAGCATACTGCTCATATGGGTGTGGTATTATTTGAGGATATTATGTTTTAGTGGGAGTTTGTAATTGTGGTGCTTTATGTTTGGTTGTATTATCTGATCAGAATAAAGTATTCAGTTAAGACACTCTATTACATTATGTTTGGTTTTGACCTCACTAAAGGAGGACCAGTTAAAAATAGACATATATTGATCACATTGCATGTAATTTTCATGCTGCACATCCATGTTTGATCTATGTCATTTGATTGTATTGGTATATGTGACCATTGATGGGTTTAGTTACGATAAATGTGACGAAGACCACTTTGATCCTATATTGATATAGTCAATGGATGAGATTGTTTAAAAATACCTTTTCAGTGATAGCAATTTTGAGCTCATAAGGTTATACACAATTTAAGGAATCATATGGTGCCCAAGTAGGAGATTGTTGGATTCAATCTAATAAATCTATTTGTGGGCATATATAATTAATCAATGTGTATTGCTATCTTTTCAGGATAACCCACTAAAGTGATCAATTAATTTGGGTTAATGGGTATTTAAATAAATTATGGGATTATATGTGCAGATACCAGATTGTAATTGTGATTTGTTGAGGGGCCAAATTGTAAAAGTACAACACCTATAAATAAGGGGTTATGGTCCCTAATCTTGGGTAACATTCTCTAATTCTCTTCACCTCTATCTTGAGAGAAAATTCGGCTATAGAGAAACCCTAAGGTTAGAAGATCATCAAAAACCCAAATCAAGTTTTCATCTATAGATTCAAGTATAAGCTTCCGCTCTTTTAGATTTTTATTAATCTCTTTGAATTAATCATGGTTTTATGATTTAGATCTCAAGTATTAGATCTAACAGGCTAGGGTTTAAAGTGGCAGAAAAAAGCTCCACCTAAGCCTATTCTCTTCCTCCGATTTCCTTCCAAATTGAGCAGAAATGGATGTAAACCCCATCACTTGAGTTCTTTTGTCAGATATACAAAAAATTAGGAAATCAGATTGTTGGCTATGGTTACCACCACTTCCTGCTATTTCTCTCTTCACGCCTTAGTTTTTTATGCTTGTGATTTCCCCCTTTAGCATGCCTTGGATCTCGGTAGGGCTGCTGATTTATTTTGATTTTTGTTGGATCTTAAAAAAAAAAGGCAACACTTTTCTTAGGGAATCGCTGTGATAGTTTCTTGATTTATGCAAATTTGGCAATTTCAGGTATTATTTGTATAATTTTTAATTTTTAAGGTAAATAGGTCTTTGATCCTGCGGTTTTCTCCCTTCTAAATGTTATGTTATGTTCAAAGGTCTTTGTCTTGTCTATAAGAATCCTATTGTGCTTCTATGTATATCAGCCTGAAAATGTTACAATCAAAATGATAGAAAAGATCTACTAAAGAAAAAGCATATGAGGTTAAAACTTTGGATAAAAGTCGAGATTTTGAAATAATTAAAATTGACAACCAAGTCTTTTACATCTCTTCTTCCATTATGCACGCTGGCTATAAGGCTGTGTTTGGCAAAATCCCTCTTGAGCTAAGAAGAGGTAAGAGGTAGATCGACCCTAAGCTTGTTAGAGAGGAGCAAATAAACTAAAATAACTGGGTCAATTCTTGTCTAGTTTTTGCCAAACACAATTCAAGTCCATTCGAAATGCTTCATTATGCAATCAGCAAAGAGGCTATAGTGAGTGTCTATAGTATCCTCATATAGCCATTTTATTGTGAAACTTGTGACATTTTATTTACATATTTTACGAGTGTCAAATATCAAAATCAGTATCCAACTATTTAATGAGTAATATTCTTTGATATATTTCATTTAGGGATGCTTGGTCCAGTTTTTGGATTTATTTGGGAATTTCATTTAGGGATGCTTGGTCTGATAATACATCAATATCCAACTATTTTTTAGTGAAACATCGGTATCCAACTATTTGATGATTAATATTCTTTGCTATATGTTGGTATCTGTGTGTGTAGGCGCCAAAAATTGCCCATAGGTCCCCACGAACGGCTCGAAATTAAGAGAAGACGATGAACGTCACTATTCGAATCATAGAAGCTTGATTGACATCGACAAATGCTTGAAGTAAATTGACAAATTATGTGAAGCAACGGAATTTCGGAATAACGAGAATACGGACTGATCGGGAGCCCCGCGACGTTTACAAAAGGCACATCGCCCCTCGTGTCTCATTTATTCTACAGATGATCTAATCATTAGAGCTTATATAAATCCTCGTCGGATTTCCAACGCACTTTAAATCGTTCAAATCCGAGTTCGGACGAAGAAGTTATGGCGAAAATAGTGCCGAGACACCCCAGGGGTGTCTCGGATTTTGCGAGACACCCCAGAGGTGTCTCGGCACTTGTGAAGCTGTTTTGACCAGGATCCCGTTAGAATCTGAAGAAACTCAAAACAGTAAAGTTGTAGATATTTTTGTTAACTTTCTAACCCATTTGGAATCAGATCATTTGGAGATCATATGCGGAAGTTATGGCAAAAATAGTGCCGAGCCACCCAGAGGT
>BQKN01061363.1:35216-46700 GCA_022839385.1 Asparagus kiusianus | reverse complement strand
CCTGGCCGAGACACCCAAAGGTGTCTCAGAAGTTGTGGAGCTGTTTTTACCAAGATCCCTTTAGAATCTGAAGAAACTCAAAACAGGAAAGTTGTAGATATTTTTGTCAACTTTCCAATCCATTTGGAATCAGATCATTTGGAGGTTATATGAGGAAGATATGACTAAAATAGCCGAGATACCCCGAGCTGTCTCGCACTTGGGCCCTTTAAGTGGTTTTAACCGCTCCGCAACCCCTCATGCCTATAAATACAAGCCTTAGGCCTCACTTTTTTTGGAGATTGGATTTTGGAGGAGGCGAAGCCCTGCTGGATTGAAGACTCAGATCTAAAAAAGATCTCAACTTTGAAGGCTTGAAGGCTTGGACTTCCAGATCCGGTGCCCGGCGATCGTCAACGTCAAATAAGGCAGGAGTTCGAGGGAATCGGATCTGAGATCTACACGATCACACTCCGGATCTAAGCTTGGTTCTTAGATCCCGAGCATCGAGCGGTTGTTTCCTTGGTGAAACAATCCCTCCCGGCTATTATTCCCTTGGTGGAATAGTACCCGTCATATCGTGTAGATCCGACCGGATCGAGATCACGCGGTGGTCCACGGATTAACCCCGACGCAGGCAAAGAACCCACCAAAGCGAGTGACCGCAAAACAGGAGCTCGCGATTCATTCGACAAACAAGGATAAAATTTGTAATCTTTCTTTTTCTTATTTTTGATTTTCATTGTAACCGGATCTTATAAAAAGACCGGATCTTTGTAACGCATAAAGTTGTTAACTAAGATGGCAATGATATCAATGAAGAAAGACATGATTTTTCCCGCGAACAGTGTGTCTTTTGATATTGTCGATATGTTACTCAACTTTTTTGAAAATTTCATTCATTGATTATATCGATGTCCCCCTCAAGTAATTCATATGATCTTTCTAATTCATATGTTATTCATTCACACTTTACTTCATTACCATTACTTTCATAGATGCATGCTAGCCATATTAGAATTTGATATTTGTTTCATAGATGGATGGTGATGGAGATTGTATGGATAAACAAACTGTTGTTAACATGGTTCAAGGGGATATGCTATCTGTTTTTATTATAATATTTGTATTCATGAGGAGAATGCAAGCTAGACGTAAATCAATTCGTAAGGATCCAAGTGATGGAAAAAATTAAAACAAGAGAAAACTAGAATTGAACTCATAGAGCATATACATAATGGTTTTAGTGATAGTTATGTAAACTACATTAGAATGAGGAGTGGTGCTTTTGTGAAACTAGTAAGCATAACGAGGAATAATGGGCTGCTAAAAGACTCAAGAAATATAACAATAGAAGAGCAGCTTATTATGACACTGAACATTTTGGTTCATAAATCTAAAATTACATTGTGATGTCTTATTTTATAAGATCAAGGGAGACACTCAGTAGATATTTCAACAAGGTATCAATAGCAATTGTTTTCCTGCATGGACGCTACATGAGACAAGCCCCTAATGACATTCCCCAAGAGATCTTTAACAACTCGTTGTACTACCCTTATCTCAAGGTATATCTACAATTTAAGCACAGTTATATGTAAATTCAATGAAAACAAATGTTAACTTAGTAATATGATACACATATTATAGGATTGCATTGGTATGATAGATGAGACCATGTTGACGCAATGCTACTGATTAATCTTGTTGCACGATTTTGAGGTCGCAAAGGTTTCACAGAATATGCTTGCAGCTTGCACCCCAAATAAGTTATTCACATATATTTAAGAAGGTTGGGAGGGGCCTGTAAATGATTATAAGATTCTTCAGCATGCATTATCTAGACCACAACCACATGAATTGAGAATCTATGATGGTAATTATATAAAAACTTAACTTAAAATTTTGATTTAATATGCAAACTTGGCTTTCTTAACAATTATCTTAAAATCATAGGCAAATACTATTTGTGTGATGTTGAGCACTCCACCATGCCAGGATTCATCTCTCCATACCAAGGTGTATCATTTGAAAAAACATTCGGGTAAAACACCTAAGAATAGAAGGAAATTATTCAATCTAAGATATTTTTCTTTGAGGTCTAAAATTGAATCTACATTTGGCATATTAAAGAATCGTTTCAAGATTTTATGTGCTAAGCCATATTACCCATTTTCTACACAAGTAGATATCATATTGGCATGCACGATACTTCTTAATTTTATTACAATTGTTGATCCAAGTGATGAACTACTCAACGAGTCCGGCTTTAATGAAGATATTGATGATGAGGTGACAAATGATAATGGCAATAATTTAGTTATTTTTACTCAAACTCAAACCTAAAGAGAGCAAACTGAATCAAAAAATAAGTGGAAGACTCTTAGGGATGACAATGCTTGGACGATGTGGGTTGACTACTGTGATAAGTATAATCATGGCGTAACCATTGAGACTTAATTCTGATATTTTTTGTACTATTTATGCTCATGTATGTACTCTTTAACTTTATGTTTTGCTTTTTTCAGTTATTATGTTTTGCTTTTCATTCATATATTCATGTTTTGCTTATTCTACAAATTATATGGCATCTAACTCTCTCTATTGAATTAGTAATGGCTAATAATACATCATTAAGTGGAAGAGAAAAACATAAAGCCAATGGTGCAGTTCCATCTCAACCTTCACCACCTCAATCCCCTCAGTCTATGCATCAAGGCAATAGTGGGTATTTTTTTAACCTAGCAATCACACTTTGGACAACCACCTCATGCATTTTCTAACATGTCATTCCATGATAGCAATTACTTCCTAGTGCACCACCAACTAGGACCATTTACAAACATGCTAAGTTCTCCTACTTTGCCTCCATAATTTCATAGTCCTAATATTAGTGGGTTGCAACTTTCTCCCACTAGTGGTTATGGCTCAACTCTCGAATCAGGTTCTAAATGGGTACACATAGAAGAAGGGGAAGCAAGCTCACCAAATCCAAAGAAGAAGAGGAAAAACACCTGAATAAAGAAAAAAATAGTGAGTCTGGCGGTTCTCAAGGGAACAAACATTTTTTAGGATTCCCGTTATGATGACGAGCTCATTCTATTTCTTGCTGACTTGGTAAGAAATGGTTACAAACCCGACAAAAGCTTTAAGAGAACCGCTTATTATATGGCTTCCCAACATATTAACAAAAAGTTTAATACTATATTTAAGTGGGATAACGTCATGCACCGTATCAAAACTTTACGTACAAGATTTTTTGATATAAAAACTTATCACAATCTTAGTGATGCCGGATGGGATGATAGCACCAAGACTATCATCATGAATCATGAGTGTTTGGATAGGTGGATTGAGGTAAATCAACTCTTGTTGCATTTTCATTGACTAATTATCTCATTCTCTCGTTTTTATTTTGAATTAATTCATATATACTTTTCAGGACAAGAGCTTTAAGAATGCTAATCTTAGACAATATGTCAATAAACCCTTGATGCATTATGATGATCTTGTACTTATCGTCGTGGATGATCAAACTAGAGGGGAATTTGCTAGCAATGTTTGGAAAAAGTTTAGTCATAGCAAGTCTATAAATTCTGCAGATGATGATGACTCACCTTTGCCTACCTCACAATCCCCTCAAGTACACATTTTAGATGACGAGGACACTCCTCCGCCTAAGGAAGCACCTGCCACATCAACTTCTAAGGCAAAGTCATGTGTTGTTAAGAGAATGTCTCGTAGGACCAACCTAGATAATGAGCTCATGCAAAAAATGATGGATAAGATAGATGTATTTAGCGCAAACATGAAGTGTATAAATATGCATTGGACCAAGAAGTTATCAACGGTCCTATATGCTCATTTACAAGACTTTAGTGTTGATAAGCTAGATGCATACTACTGTCATCTCTTTTTGAATGAGCATGAATCAAGACTATTTATGGGCATATCTCCGGTTAGTCAAAAAGAAATGATTGATGTATTTCACAACAATGAGGGTTGAAGAACAATATGAATATGGGTTCACGTGGTATTTTGTGATTCTCTCTTATAACATACTTGTTAAATCCACTTACTTTTGGTGAAAGACTAGTCTTGCTTAATTTAGGGAAACTACATTTGATTTTGAACAATATGTTGATGTTATTTTTTGGGTTTGTGGAACATTATGATGATGGAATATTTTATTGTAATATGTAGTAATTATTTATATGCCTTAGAAATTAGTTGTACTTCCACTTTGAGCATACAGTTTCATATGAATATTTATCATGATGATGTGAATAGTAGAATACTAATTTTTACAATGAACTTATGATTGCAGGAACTTTATAAGTCACTATATACATGACAACTGAAAAAAATTGTATGCGAGTAACCGACAATGTATACGTATTGTATTGGATGGCTACTACTGTGCGTTATTAAGGTATTCAGTTGTCATGTCATGAGTTTTAATTGGTGACTTTTTTACTTTTAGGCTATAATGATTGTCAAATTTTCTGAGATTAGCAACTTGAAATATTTATTGATATTACAATTGATGGCTAACAATGATGATATTGACTAAGTTCTGAGCCCTCAGCCATAATTTTCATATACATGTGGCTGGTTTATTTTATGTGATATCAACAAATGTTTTCAAATGGTTTTTTAATCATAAAGTTCATTCAAATTTAAACATGCATAAATTAGCAAAGTAGTACATGATAATATCAAAGTAGTACATGTCTAGGCTTTCGTTTTAGCGATATTTAATAGAGTTCTAGTCTACGATGTTCTCCAATACATTCCTTACTCAGATTGGTAACAATTTCATGGTAACCAACTTCATGGGCGTGTGTTAGGAGTTGATTTTTGTTTCAGTTTATGTTGGGTATATCTTTGTAGTAAAGGCATTTCCAATTTTATTTTCGGTCTATAACTTTTACAGCATTAGCTCTTAGCATAATTTTTGCTAATTCCATGATATCCCACATTTTATCTTGCTCTCGATCTACATCCGCATAGGCAATCCATTCTTTAAATGTTTGTTTAGGTTTAGTAATCCTTGCACGCTAATAAAAAACATAGTAAAATTGATATTAAAATAAACAACACCATTTTTTACGATTAAAACTTTAAATGTTCTTACCTTTGATGATGGTGCGGATAAAAATTCACCAATATCTTACTTTCCTTACTCATATTTTTTCCTAGTTAGAATTTGGTATGCAAATATTGCATTTTATAGATATATATGGATTAGTACATTTACTTGGCGGTTGGATGTTGAATCTGACACTATTTATTTGGATCAGTAAATTTTCTGCTGGTTTTGCCCATAGTTTTGAAGCACTCGTGGTTTTGAAACCTAGAGAAGGTAATTTTTGCACATACCCATTTACCCACTTGGCCCGCCCATCATTTGGTCCACCCAAAGCCCACTCATTTAGTTAAATAGGTTTAAATAGGCGGGCATCTATTGAAAAGTGGATAAACAGGCTTTTAATGGGCGGGCATCACGCCCGCCTTAACCTACCCGCTTTAAACCTGCCCAGGTGAAAATAGAAAACCCTCGTTCTCTCGACTCTCATTCTTTCCGTCGTCGCCTCCTCCCTAATAAGATCTGGACCAGAATCATGGAGCTAGGAACCTCATCGTCCCAACTAAGCTACCAAGATCTGTGCTCAATCTCCATCTCCTATCGCCACCTCTCTGACAACTCTCTCATCTGCTCAAACCTCCTCTCCCTCGATTTCCCCTTATCCTCCTCCTCCTCTTCAGATTCCCCTTCAAAATACATGTACAAGCTCGGGTACTAACGATCCTATCCAATTGATACAAATTTCCTTTTGTTTTTAGGGATTTTTGGATTCAAATACTCCAAAGATACACCCTTTTCAAATAGAACTGGATCAAAGTTGAAAAAGATTTACGATGGGTATTAAAGTGCAAATAAACCTTGTTATTAATTTTAAAGTGCGGGTTTTTAATGTTTTTCTGCTAGGGTTTAGGTTTGAGAGGGTCAAAGCTTTACGGCAGCTTGAGTGGAGGTGGAAGGTTCTGGCTGCAAAGAACAGGGTGATGCTTTGCATGTTGAATTTGAAGCACATGGAGGGTTTGATTCTAAAGGAGAGCGAGAGATTGTAGGCTGCAGTGACGGAGCTCAATAATTTGGAGAGGGTCAGGTGAGGTAAACCAACTGTGAACTACTGTGTTGTGTAAAATTATTAAAAATTACTTTTACTAGTATTTTTCTTAAAAAAATAATTATTCATGATAGATTTTGTAAGATTTGGATGTATGCCTATTATGCATTTATTTCTCATTAGTATATAAATTCCTTTATTTATGTCCTTGTTTAATAACTTAAAAGAATAGGAGGAATCTAA
Source organism: Asparagus kiusianus (assembly GCA_022839385.1). Taxonomy (NCBI): domain Eukaryota; kingdom Viridiplantae; phylum Streptophyta; class Magnoliopsida; order Asparagales; family Asparagaceae; genus Asparagus; species Asparagus kiusianus. Next base: position 40,344 of record BQKN01061363.1, on the reverse strand, counting down.
CAGTGTTGTCAGTGTAAAAAAAACCTCAAAAGGTTGTAAACACACCCCAAAAATGTTTACAAAAAATACTCAAAATTCTGCAAAAGGCCCCTAAAAAGTTTGTAAAGATCCCCAAAATTTTTGCAAAAAACACCCAAAAATTTTATAAAAAACCCTCAAAATTTTGAAAAAAAACAATAGTTTACAAAAAACTCTAAAAGTTTACAAAAAACACCCCAAAAGTATTATATATATAGCTACTATAGTTAAATGGGCAAATGAGTGGCCCATTTATTAAATGGGTGGGCAAAACCCGCCCTTTTAGAAAATATTAAATTAGCCATAAATGGGTAAATGGGCAAAACATGTCCACCCATTTATGACCCGTCCATTTAATACCCAAACCCACCCATTTAACACCCATGAAACCTAACTGGTTTTGTTTCTTGTAGTTGACTCAACTACTCAGTCTCAATTATGTACGTGTTTGGTATTTTTGGGTTTGATGTGATTTTCCATGTCATATATATATATATATATATATATATATATGTAGGTTTTTGTAGGTTTCATAAGAATTTTTCACTAATTCCGGTATGTATTTCATAAAATTATGAATAATCATGTTATTACAAGTTTCGTCTAAGTTTTTCATGTCAAACATGTTTTGTGTGATTTTTTTTCATGTCAAATAGGTTTCGTGTGATTTTTCATATCAAAAGCTACGATAATCATGTTATTACAGGTTTCGTATGATTCTTTTATGTCAAACAGATATTTATAACAAATTCGGTTATTTACTATTTTTTCATGTTACATTCGCACTTTTATTTTTGTAAGATTATTTCCCATAACGATCACAAATAAATTTGTTTTTAGTGAGTGATAAACTTACCATATTGACTGTATACACTTTTCCCTACACACTTCAATACCAACCAAATACAAGAAAAGTGAGAAATGTCTAATCAACAAAAAGTTTTCCCTTTTTTATACCAACCAAACATAAGAAAGTGTATACATTGTTTTCCCACCATATTTTATGTGTGAACCAAATCCATCAATCTATTTCTTGGAAAAGTTTAGAAAATCCAAAACTTTAGTTTCTTTACATGGAATTGTATTTCACAATACATGGGAAATGAACCAAACAGCCCTAAAAGGAATAAGATTTCATAGTTTTACAACTTATACCAATCTCAAGAACGGACCAAAAGACAAAGGACAAATTTTCAAAACAGACCGTTTTAGGAATTTAATTGTAAAAAACGACCGTTTTTGATAATAATTGCAAAAACCGACCTGTTTTCAGCCCAGCGCTGAAAACAGGTCGGTTTTTGTAAAAAATTCTCCGAAACATCACGGGAGTTCAACTCCCGTGAAGTTTATGGAGAAATTAAACTTCACGGGAGTTGAACTCCCGTGAAGCTTAGTTTGTGCTTAAAACTCCACGGGAGTTCAACTCCCGTGGAGTTACAGTCGAAAAATTCCAGAGAGTCGATCTCTGGCAATTTTCGACTGCAACTTCACGGGAGTTGAACTCCCGTGACGTTGCAGGTCTCCCAGCATGCACAGCTGCTGTGCAGGTTTTGTATATTTACCTGTAACTCATATATATGCCAACAAACAACAATATATACATGATTCAACCATGAATTATAACTCATATATATGCCAATTTATTTACAAACAACAAAATATACATGATTCAACCAAAACACACACGATTATGTATATGAACAATAATTTATCTTCAAAAGTGCCGTATTTGAAAATTCAGGAAAGTTACAAAATTTATCAAAATAAGTTCAAATACAACCCAATATAGATCCCCTCCTTCCTCTCCCTCTCTTCCCCCTCCCCCTCGCTCTTCCCCACCCTCTGGGTTCCTGCTGATGAGCCGCAACTATCTGAGTATCCGGCTGTGTATGAAGCTGCGAAGTACCGGCTCCATCGGCATGCGAAGTGCCGGCATCATCGGCATGCGAAGTGCTGGCGTCATCGGCATGCGAAGTGCCGGCTCCATCGGCATGCGAAGTGCCGGCTCCATCATCGCGCGGCCGTCGACGTCGAGCGTACGGCCGTCCAAATGAGCGAGACCTGTCCTCACGGCCTACGAACTCGTCGACGTGAGTCTTATGGAATACCTGCGCTATGCTCTTCTTGATCCTGCTGAGGAGCCCTAACGCCACCTGATCCTGAATCTCAGTCACGTGCGCATCAATATCAGCATCAATGCTCTCTAAAACACGGACCTGCGTGGTAAACAATTTATTAAGTATCAACTCAATAAAAAATGTTATAATTTAGCTTAGAAACTTACGTAATCTCTCTCGTTCATCCCACTAGGGATGTAACTATCTGTCGGTGGGCGTGGCATGTGTCCAGCTAAGGGCTGTGGGTCACGCGTGATCCATCTACGTGTGATACCCCAATACCAACGCATATATGTGGTATAGTCAACAGTTGTGGGCCTCTCATCCTGTATGCAATCCCACCTGTGAACCCACCTGTCTATGTAGGCCGCACGGACTACGGCCCAATCAGTCCGGTGAGATGTAGGGCGTCGCCGACGATTGATCTGCTCGACAGGATCTGGAATATGCTGAGAGAGCGTAAACTGCCGTAGCACACGGTCCGGGACATGCATCTCTACGACCTCTGAGTTTTAAGCACAAATTAAACATCACGGGAGTTCAACTCCCGTGAAGTTTAATTTCTCAATAAACTTCACGGGAGTTGAACTCCCGTGATGTTTCAGAGAACTTTTCGCAAAAACCGACCTCTTTTCAGCGCTGGGCTGAAAAGAGGTCGGTTTTTGCAATTATTTTGAAAAGGGGTCGGTTTTTGCAAATAAATTCCTAAAACGGTTGGTTTTGAAAATTTGTCCAAAAGACAAATTATGAGAGAACTACATGAATATCATACTAAACAGATATTGTAGTTCAAATCTGCACTTTTATTTTTACAGATATTTTTGTCATTTTTTCCATTTATATTAACGACAAACTATTTCACAACTCATTTATAATAAAAAAAATTAAATCTAAAAAAAAATATTAAGATATTTGATCACGTACAACGCATGTGCATCCCATCCAACATATATCATACGTACGTAAAATATTAAATTGATAAAAGATAAGAAATTTATAATTAGATGTTGGTTTGTATCTTTGAATTTAGCTATCTATGATAATTAGTATAGAGATATGTTATCCTATCCTCATATCTTTAAATTAGGAGATAATAAATTGATAATTAAAAGTTAGTTTTTATCTTTAAATTTATTTTTTATACTAATTAATGAAGATATTAAAAGTTATTATTCTATCTAATTTTTTAAGTTACAACATCATGTTAAAATATAATGGTTTGATAAATATACAAAACACCTCAAAAATTCAAAACTTATAAAAAACACAATAACAAAATCAAAGTTACAAAGTATACACTGAAAATCTATAAATTTAAAATTATAAAAAGAACCTTGCAAACTTAGAATTTTTTTAAAAAACTCCCTTAAAATTTTAAAATTTTTTAAATTACAATATCATGGTAAAAGATAATGGTTTGAAGTATGAGTTTGGAAAAAAAGTTTTCATAGACAAAAACACACTTGATCCTTTTCCATATTACATTGTTGTCCCATTCTAATTAATATAATTAATTAATTAATTAGTCAATTATTATAAAAATATTTTCATGATTAGAAGTTGGTTTTTACCTTTAAATTTAATTATCTAGGCCAATTAATAAAGAGATAAAAAGTTGTTATCCTATCGTAATATCTTTAAATTAGGAGATAAGAACTTGATAATTACTAGTTAGTTTTTATCTTTAAATTTAATTATCTATAGTATTAGTAAAGATATAAAAAGTTATCATCATGCATTAATAATTTTAAATTACATATTGTGATATAAGATAAGGGTTTGATAATTATAAATGACACCCACAAAAATTTTAAATTTATAAAAAACACAATTAAAAAATCAAAGATACAAAGTATACACTGAAAATCTACAAATTTGAAATTAGCAAAGAGTACCCTACAAACTTAAAAAAATTACGGCCGGGGGGGCGCCCCCCCTCTAAAAATTGAAAATTTTTAAATTACAACATTATGATAAAAGACAAGGATTTGATAACTATAAAAAAGAACGCTCAAAAATTAAAAAGTTACAAGAAACACAATAAAATAAATCAATACAAAGTATACGCTAAAAGCTTTAAAAAAAATTCATGCATTTTTTTAATTCCTTGATTTTGTGATGTTTGCAAATCTTAAAATTTTCAAGTTGCATTTGTAAATTTCAAATTTTAGAGAAGTAAATTGGTCCAACTTAATTTCTTTTGTACCTTGAAAAGAAACGGCCTCATACATGTTCAAATTAAGTAATGTGGTACAACTATTAGATACTAATGAGAGTTTCGGTAATATATTTTTGGTTTAGTGTTAAACACTCAAACTATTCGGGGTTTAGTAAAATTTACCCAAAAAAATTCTAATATTTGTACCTTGAAACAATCAAAGAATTTGACCAAGTGCAATATGCACTTGCATGTCAACTAGTAAATACAAAAATCAAACTATAATTTAATAACCTAAATTCAAAATCCAAGTTATTAATCCGGAATGATTTAATATTTAGTTTCGGAATAAGATCATAAACAAGGGGTATTGATTACTATAATAAACAACAAATCATTTGTCTACCGAATTCATTATTTACCAAAAAAATGTTGTGTTATGAAAAAATGGTTTGATTAGGCATAAATCCATAATTAAATCTAGAATCATGATTATGAAAAAATTGTTGAGCGCGACGGAAGTCAAAACCAAACCGATATGCTTCGAGAGACCAAATCAAACAAACATCGAGAGAAGGTCAAACAAATCAAACCAATGCCACAAATACAAACAACCAATTTTAACGTGGTTCGGCAAGTTGCCTACGTCCACGGGGTAAGAAGGGGATAGGGTTTTTCACTAATAGAGAAGAAGAGTATAAACTGGGATTACAAATCACTCAAACTCACCAATTAATCTAACCAACAAATCTCTAATTCTCTCCAAACAAAACTCTAACCAATAGCTCAGAAAATACCTCTTTCTGTGCTCCAAATATCCCTAATTTTCTTCTCA